>CM019164.1:19922279-19971928 GCA_009733165.1 Naja naja
GAGTTAAAACTTGTTGTTTGATCAACCCGGGCTTTGACACCTTCCCTCGGGTTTGGGATTGTTTTAATGGTTTTAGTTGTTATATTTGGACTTTATTTAAATTTAATAGTTTTTTTTTGTATTTATTGTATTATATTTAGTTGTGAGCAGCTCCGAGAGTTGAGATGGGCGGCATACAAGTGCAAATAATAAATAATAATAAATAAATAAATAATAATACTCTGATTTTCTATAAGAAAAATATACACCTCTCAGCAGGACTGCGGACAAAGACTCAACAGTCCCTTAATTGCAGAAGGAACCTTTTTCCTTCTTGCATCTGTATGAGACAGAGGGAGCAGCCTGTGCTACTTTTGGCCCATCAAGTTCAGAAAAACTGGCCATGGTCATAATTAAACAAAAAAATCCCAATGAATTACATGGTTTTTCTTTCGTTTTAACTGAACTAGTTCTCTTTGCAACCTACCTGTGTTTTGCAGCTGGAAAAAATAAATCTGAAGTAAACTATTTCTTCACTCTTTTATGAATATCAATATTTTCAAAGCAAATATATATATTGTCAACTGTTCCAGAAATTTAATGTGAATTGGGCACAAAAGCATGAACAGAAGATAAATATAGTGCAAAGCCCAGTAAACAAACCAAAATTATTAACATTATAGTGATAATGATATTTGTATGTACCTTCCTGTTTAAAAAACTTTCTTGACCTGCTTTCTTTTGTAGGCTACTTGCCTATAACAAAAAATAAGCATGAAACACACATTTACCCCACTCATCTGAACACAGCAGACTGAGTAATAGTCCCACCTTAAGCACGGAAGCCGGCTGGGTGGGCTAGCCACTTTCTCTCAGCCCAACTACCTCATAGGGTTGTTGTGGGGAAAATAGAAAGAAGGTGTATTAAGTATGTTCACTGCCTTGAGTTATTTATAAAAGTAACAAAGGTGGGGTTAAAAAGATCCACCTCCTCCTTTCCCTCAGCAAATAATTTAAAAAGCAACAGAGGCAGGCAAGCAAGGCTCTCTGCTGTGTTGCTGTAGCACAAAAACCCTTTATATCATGCCTTCCAGTCTAAACTATCACCATAATCAATCCATGATGGGCTTGTGCAACCATATGGAGGGGGGAGGGGAACCCTAGGTAGAAGCTACAAATTAAAGCTTAATCTATTATTGGAACAGTTGGGACATCAGAAACACCACCATGCAAAACACACACCAGATTGTATTTTGATCGTCAGTCAACTGGATCAGTTATTCTCTCCTTGCACAAACTCTCCCACAGGTTCTTGCTATGGGGTTAAAATGAAGGGAGCCTCCCCTGCATGCCATTTTGATTTTCTAAACGGAAATGTGGCATGTAACTCAGTTCTGTTGGATTGAAGGCATTTGTGGTTCACATAGCTCACAAAATGTGGCCACATCACCCATCAATTTAGTCACCTCTATCGTTTCACTAGCTGCTGTGCTTTCTTCCTTTTTTCTTTCTTCCTCCTCCTGTTCTAGCTCTTTTATGCTCTCTTCTAATACATTGGGCCAAAAATCACCCTCAAAGTAGGGCAACTCCTTGGCACTCGTCAGCCGATCCTCAGTTGCTTGTTTGAAGATATCCTAGAAAAAGATCACACAGTGTTGTTGATGGTGCAGCTAAGAGCAATGGCAAAAGTATAGGAGTCAACAAACATCACATAAATTGAAACTAACTTACTATACTCTCATTTGTTTTAAACAAAGGATGGTTTAAAATAGTTTTCTGTGTTTCATTATGATTGTAAGCATATTTACACATCCAATGCTTTAGCCAAACCTAAGATACATGCTGGTGCTTAATTTTGGATTGACACAGATCTAGAAAAGCATCACCGATTTGCTCCCCAAACTGCAGCCATCCTAATTATCAATTTCCCTTTCAACTGTGGAGAAAGGACTGCTATCTAGATACTAATGTCTCCAGATTTTCTGAGGAAATCCTCACCTTGTAATCATGAATGATCCGCTCTGCAAAGGCTTTGTCCAGCATCTTCTTGTACCACTCTTGCAGACGTTTAGGTTTGGGGATTTTTTTGGTCAGGGGGGTGACAGTGGAAGATGTAATCATCACCCTCACTTGGTGGGCAGGCCCAGATGTGGCCTGTCACATACCTGTGAGTTTCATACAAGCAAGACATCCCAGTTAAGTAATAGTTTTGCCCAGAATTGGAGGCAGCCATCCTAACTGTTCAACTGCAATAGAAAGGATATTTAGATAACCAACACTTACATTCAATCATTCATTCATACCTCAGTATGCCTCTTGAGTCTATAACCATTGTTGATACAGTACCTTAAAAAAAATAGCTGGATCCTGCTTGCACAAGCAGCATTCCCCTGAAGTCTGTGAAGCCCTAACCATGTTGTTCTCTGTGAAAGTCATAAAAATTGGCTCTGGGTCTGCAAAACTAGGACTATCAATCTATACCAATATTAAATTTGGGCATTCACTGTGTGGTAATTTGCTATTTAATTCATCTTTTATTGTTGTATTATGATTTTAACTTGTCCCATATGTCACCTTGATTGTTTGATGATCTTACAAAGAAACCCAAACTGGGCAGGACATTAATCTCTAGCTGTTTCTGGACCTTGGGCAATCTCTGCCGCACAACAGCATTGGCAATATTTTAATAACAATTTTAATACTTTAATCCAAAGAAAATACAGAGCTATTTGAGCTACTTAACTCAATGCCCAAGCACTGAGTTAAATTTGTTGGTTTATAAAGTTTATAGGCCACCGAGTTTATTTTCTTCATGTTCTCTTTGAATAATCTTGGACCCAATTCCTGGAATAACTTTCTTTGGATGTTTACCCCCCACCCTTCTTTGGATCCAATAAATACTACACACAGTACAACTGATTCTTATTTTTATTTGTTTTCTCTCGCAGGGTGGCTTCCTACTTATTTTTTTATTATTGTCATGCTTAATTGATAGTTGCCTTATGTATTGTGCTAAAAGAAAGGAAATAAATGTAGCGTTCTCTGGTTGATTTTAATTCAAAAATACCGGAAATAGCCCTAACCTCAAGTTCTTTAAGGTTAATAGGCAAAATACAAATATCTTACATTTTTTTTAAAAAGAGGGGAAAATCACTTTCCACTTGCATCTGCCCAAGGAATTACTTCCTCCAGGTATTCTGTCAATTGTAGTCTCTTCAATAATTCCTGGGGTGGAAGGAAGTGACAAATTGCATCCTACAAAACTCAACTCAGAAAGCCATACTGAGCTTACATGGTCACAAAACTGGGTTAATATGTATATGGTTCTTATTTTTTTTATCCCATTCCCAAGAAATGGAAACACCTGTTTCAAGCACACAAGCTTCTTCTGCAAGTTTCAATAGGGCAGCTTGACCAGAATTTCCACCTAACTGCTTTACCTCTAATGACAGTTTGGATGTTTAAATGTACCACATTGAGGCATAAGTTTGAGACATTTTAACACACACAGGAGGTAGAACAGCAGGCATTTTACACAACACACACACACACACACACACACACTCTTCATAACACAAGAGTCAGACCTTGAACCTTTTTATGCAAATAAAATATCAAGTTAGTTTGTGCTACAAGAATGTTATTTCCTATTATTCATTAGAAAGCTGAGAGCTTCTTGCACTAGAAAGCCATTCATATAATACAAAAGGAAAATGTCAATATTATAGGCTGTTCAAACTTTTTTAGTTAACAGCAGGAAAGAGAGTCGCTCATAAGTTTGTTGCCTATAAGTTTATTTCCCATAAGTTTCTGGGATTTTCAAACGTTATATTTTGTACAAGTCTCGATGAACAACATACAGAGAATAACTTACATGAAAGCTAAGAGTTCCACTGAGTTTCACAGTTTCAGAAAGCTGAAAAATCAACACTTGGCTACACAATTGTACATATTTTTGGAATGTGTGAATTGTTTAATCTGAAGAGAAAATCACCATGCACAATATAGGAAGACTACTATGAGGTGTTTAGGAACTGACAATCTACAGGACAGACAGAAGTGTTGAGGTCTGCATTTTTGGCTGGTCCACCTCCCTCTGCCCTTCCCCTTCTCACTGTAGCTTGCTGCAGGGAAATCAAGATAATCCAATGAGATCAAAAGATAAAGACAGGAAAGAGCAATTTTCCAAGTGACTGAATTTGTTCCTAATGTCTAACTCACATTGTGCTCATTTCACTCTGCTTGCAATGAGTGCTTTGTAGCTCTCTACAGAAACCACACTACCTGCATCAATCTGAATTGCTGCAGCAGCAGCATTGCTGCTAAAGCTGATTTGGAAAATGTATGTGTAAAACAGAAAGGAAGGTTGGGTGAATGAATGTGTTTGAAGAATAGAGAATCAAAACATACAGAAAAAGACAGTCTCCTGCCTGCTTATGATTCTTTTTATGTTTACTATGAAATTAGTATCCTGTAACATCTTTTCCTGGCCTCTCAACTATGCTTCCCAATCTCACTTGGCATTTGCTTTTCCATTCCCCAGTGCAAGGAAAATGTCCCGACTGACCCTGAAGAAGTTAGAGGGATATAACATATTCCACCTGTTTCCATTCAAGAGGAATGCATGTCATATTTAAATAAGGGCCATTAAGATGTCCACTGCTAAAAGGTCCTGGCAGAACACTCACCCCAGTTTCTTGACATATTCCAGATACCCAATAAGGATTTCATGATAAACAGCAGTCCGGAGGCATCTTGGGCGAAAGAAATGGATACTGTCCAAGTAGGAGATGTACACACGCCTGTGGCAAAAAGGAAAGAAAACTCAGTGGTTCAATACTTGCTCCTTTGATTTGTATCTTGAGCCCTAGTGGCATGGCGGTTAGAATGCAATATTGCAGGCAAACTTTGCCTGGAGTTCAATCCTGATGGGCTCGAGGTCAATTCAGCCTTCCATTCTTGCAAGGTCAGCACAACCGCTTTGTAACCCGCTCAGAGAGTAAAGCATTATGGAGCGGTGTTGTAAGCCTAAGTGCTATTGCTATCCTGCCTTTCCTTCAGAAGCTCATATCTTATCTAGTTGGATTACTGTAATTGATCTGACATAGGGCTGCCCCTGAAGACCATCTGGAAAGCTCAGCTGATTGAAAATGCAGCAGGCCTCCCAATTAGTAGAGTGTTCCCGAATTGCCACATTTTATCACTCTGGTAAATGCTTCTTTTTCTGAATGAAATTTGAACTGTTGGTCACCACCCGTAAGGACCTATGCAGCTTGAGGCCTGGATATCTAAGAGATACCTTTCCCGCCCTTGGTTTGGATGATTAGGCACCCCTGCCAAAAGTCCCTCAGATGGATAGGACATTAATAACAGTCATTTTATGTGGCTCGTCTCCATTGGAACAACCTATCCCCCATGGGGAAGGGGGAGGGGGAGACTTTCATGGCCTTCGAAAGATGTTTGGAAATGGATTGTCTGGCATTACTGGCACCAGACAGTTTCATACTGATGTACTGTTATCTATTTGCACTTCAGATTTATACTCTCACGTCCTTCAAGATTGAGGCAGGCAATAAAACAATATATAAATAGAAAGCACTTCATTTAATTTTCCCCACAACTAGAACTATGTGAGACAGCCTGGGGTGAGAATGAATAACCAGAATCCTTCCTTCATTTGGAAGGAAGCAAAGCAAGACCTTGTGTTTGGAGGTGGACAATCCCATCCGTATTCTTGCACGTGCATGCCAAAAAAGCAGACATCCACACCATCAATCTCTTCAAAAGCAAAAAGAGCCTTTGTTCGGTAGGGGAAGGCCTCAGCCATTTCACGAGAATCCACAAATCTACAACAAAGAGAAATTCACACCATTTTAAGGTAAAAGATAAAAAGCTGAGGAATTAATTATTTGATGTTAGAAAAAAATGTCCTAATCAAGCAGGCTTACTGGTTATTGATTTATTTTCAACTATTATTGGTTTATAATAGATGAAAACGGCAAACACAACCTCCACCCAGAGGCTGTTCTGATATACAAGATTCTTTGGGTCCTGCATTTGGCATAAAATGCCAAGCTGTTTAGAATTCTTCCTTAAAGGACGAAGAGAACTGAGAGTTACATTTCTAAATTTTTTCCCAAGCAAAAACCTGCTCTATCTGCTAGGCTGTTGTGAGAATCAGTTCTCACATAAGAGTCAGAAAATCAAGATCATAGCAGATATACCATTGCAGTATTAAAACAGGGTTAGGGAGAAATCAGGTCTCCCGCCACCCTGCAAAAGGGGCAGCAGGCAATGGCTTGAACATTTTCTAGAATGTAGCTAGTTTGCTGTTGAAACGAAAACAATTGCTTTCATTCATCTGTTATGGCCTCTACAGTAACTGTTGTTCAGTAAAATACTCATCAGGAATTCTTTAGTTAAACTAATTGATTCTAATCTTCCCTGTTAGCTGTTGTCATGGACACAACAAAATAGGCTTTCTGGTTCACAGTGTATAAAATACCTTATTCTGAAATTATGCAGACAAAAATTCTCAGAATATATGGCAAAATGGCACTGTCCAGAAAAAATAAAATTTTGGATGCTTAAATAAAGATATTATAGAGAAATGGATTCAGTCAGTTGGTAATGGTAATCAGATGAATCCAATAAAAGAAAGGCAAAACTCACCGAGATTTCATTCCTGGTTTGACCTCTACTGTTTTATCTGAACTGGCCACTACTCTCACAAACACTTCCCCAGCTTCTGGGTGATTCTGCCGCCGGAGAAATTTGTTTACACGCTCTTCCAAATGATTCCCTAAGCGGGTAGTCTGTAACCCTAGTAGGTGGGGAGGAAGAAAGGAAGAAAAGAAAGAGATCATTCTGTTCATTGCTCTTGTATCATTACAGCAATGTTTAGCTTTATTCTTAAAGCTACAATCGACATCCTTTATCGACTGTAAGTAACTTCCATAGGAAACTGATAAGCTTGTTTTCAAACGATAAAGGAATGGCTCTTATACACCATCACTGTCAACTCATAAAACATTCCTATGCCTGTTTTAGTAGGGGGGAGGGAGGAAATCTGGAAGAGCAGTGCAGCAGTTTGAAAGCGAAAGTACCTTCCAACTCTTATCTTTAAAAGATTGTAAATAAAATACCAGGGCTTTTGCCCGCAAATATATTTAATTGGAGAACGTGAATGATGACACCCAGCCCGTGAACATGCTCAATTGTAGAATCTGGTTTATGAGACACCCAGGGGGGAGGGGGGAAACAGAGTCAGAGGTGACTGTGAATTACGTATGCCAGAGTTGGCTTCATACAGGGCAGTGCTGGTATGTCGCCTCTAATAAATCCTTTGAAGTTTTTTGAAGTTTGGCTCAAGAATCATGATTTAATTAGGGCGATTGCTGGAATCCTGACAATCGCCTTGTAATACAAACCATCAACAAAAAGAGGGGTTCACAAGACCAATCATGGAATCCAGAACTGAAGGTGGGGAGAGGTGGCTGTATTCATGAGATATGGAATAGCAATAGCACTTAGACCTATATACCACTTCACAGTGCTTTACAGTCCTTTCTCAGGGGTTTATAGAGTTAGAATATTGCCCCCAACAATCTGGATCCTCATTTTACTGACCTCGGGAAGGCTGAGTCAACCTTGAACTGATCAGGATTGATCTCCAAACTGTGGGTAGAGTTTGCCTACAATACTGCATTTTAACCACTGTGCTGCACAGCTCTTATGGACCATATGGAGACAGGAGCACCAAATACTTTACAACATTTGCCGTTTCTAAAACTGGGAATACTATGCATGCGCCCCCCACTTCTACTGGGGAAATGAGGAAAGTGGAGTGCTGCCAGTGGAATTCTGCTTTATATTTAGATCTGTAATACAATTATTTTCCAACTCCATTACTTATTTGAATAAAAACAAAATCCAAATATGAATGGCCTTCCACAATATTACTTAAACAATAATGGGATTCTTTAAAAGATGCATTAAGATATTGTGTTTAAATATAGTTAATGTACAATAAAGGAGGCCATAAACTTACTTTTGGCACTGTATTTATTCTCTTTGCGTGTTCGGCCAGTTTTCTTCAAGCAGTTGTCACACACAAAACTAAAACACAATAAAGAGTTAATAAATGTATCCTGAGCTGAAAATACTATAAAAGATTTTAAAAAGGAACAAAAAATACTTCACAAAATACTACTTTCTTCACAAACAGAAAATGTACCAAAAGGCACTTTTTTTCTTCTCACCCCCTGGGCCATTTTTAATTTGGCGCTGAAGCCCACCTTAACTCCTGAACAGCATACGGGTATGCTGTTGATTGGGATGGCAGGGTTTGTAGGGCTGCCCTGACAGAACATGTTATTGCAAGGCTGAATCCAGGGACTTGGGCTGATGGCAAAAAGGAGTATTAGACTCATAAGTAGCTCAAGTCTCTTAGCCAAGCAATGGTGAGGCAGACAATTTGAAATGCTCAGCTCATCATTCCATTACGATCTGGCTGGAAGAGCTCTTTGCATCCCAGAGCAGTCAGTCAAAGAGAAAAGGCAAGTTCTTGTCAGCTGGGTATCTGTGTTCATTGCTCAAAAAGAATAGGGCTGTTCTCATTCTGCAATAACAGCACTTCTTTTATTTATTTATTTATTTGGCATTTTTATCTGGCCACCCATCTCACAAGAGTGTGACTCTGGGCAGCACACAACAACGAATTGGATTTCCTTGACATTTATTTATATTTATTTATACTTGAACTTGTATGCCGCCCCATCTCCGAAGACTTGGGGCGGCTCACAGCTAAAATACAGAACAATAAATACTTAAAAAACCATTAAACTACATATTGTGAATACACACCACATCCAGTACCACACACGTGGAATCTCATGTTACATTAAACCTGGCGTGTGTTTATATTATTTCTTTAAGAAATTCACAGAATGATGCTTAACAGTATTCTGAGACAGCCTGGCCTGATAAAAGACAATGGCCAACAGAAGATTGATTCTTTTCTCAGATGCAGACAAGATTTCATCAAGTGCCTTCTCATTTGCATAAAAACACATAACCAAAGCCTATGGGAAACCCATGTGAGGTAACAAGACTACAGAACCCCAAAAGCCTAATGTCTAATGTTGTTAAGAAACAGAGTAGTTCTTTAGGAACAAGTTGAATTCTAAGGATTACTTAGAAATGAGTACAAATTTAATATATAAAATATGTATATTTCTTAGGCCCCCAAAAAATGCAAGATGAAGCAAGTCACTTTCAGTGAATAAACAAAGGGAATTTAAAAACATCATTGCAACCACATATATACAAGCATATTGAGCAGATTTTTTCCAGAGCCACAGAACAAAGATATTTTTGTTGCAAATCATCTACATCTACACAGAATTCTGAAACTTGTTTAATACAAAACAAACACTCCACCCCAGGGTATACTAGTTTTTATCTTAGCTAATTTTAATCTTAATATTTTTTAATTGTCATTTTTCTCATGTTGTAAGCTGCCAGGATTTGCTTGATAGAGAGAGGGTGGCAAATAAATTTAATAAATAAAAAAATATTCACAGTAGCAAAACATGGCAGGTCTCAGAGTCACTTACCCAGAAGGCCAAATAGTATCGTAGTGTAATGCGCATATCTGGTGCATTTTCCGGCCACATTCTTTGCAATCAACAAAACTGAACAATGTAAGAGAAGAAGTTTTAGCTTCCTTGAAACAGAAATATATATTAAATACACTTTTAAAATGTTAAAAGTGCTTCTGCATGAGATAGCTGTTTCAGACATAAATAAGATTTCAGCATTATACTGCTTTCTAAATTACTGGATATTGACTTTTTAAAAAACTTTTTCTGCATTAGTTTTCCCAGCTGACTTATCGTACACTGCCTAAATCTGAAGAAGTTCCATTTTATAGCTGCTGCTGCAATAGAATCACACTATACTTACGGCTCAGGATCAAGTGTGTCATTTTTTTTCTTCTCAAAATGATCTTTTGAAATGGTTCTGCAAAGTAACACAAGAATTTAGGGTCAATTTTGGTTTTAGCTACATTACAACCCATAAGTATATTTCTGTAAAAAAGGCAGCTGCATACAATAAAGCTGCATATACTTTAGGAGTTTCTCATAAAGTTAGTCACTCTGGAATTTGATTGCCACCTGGTATTCTTAGACACCACTGGCTCATAATCTGTAATTATACAAATAAACTCAAATCAAGTAGAATTTTTAACATTAAAACAACTGTTGCAATTTCTGTGTGATATTCATCGAACAATGCTTGCAGGAAAGTAAAAAACTCATAACTACCAGTAAAAAAAGGCCTTCGGCACCATAACTATGAGAACAAGCTATCTAGGGTTGGTTGGCTTCTTTTTTGTTCATTGCCAATAATAATTCATTTTTAACAATATGTTTCAGACAGGACTATTTATTCTCCATATATTCCAGACTGTGATGTTGAGAACAGGGCATGCAATGTGTTCATGGCTGAATGTGATTTGAACTGAAGTCTTTTTAAACTGAACATTCATTAAATGTTGCCCAGTATTGAGGATGGAAAATGAACAGCTGCCATGCCAGATAATGGTTAAAGGAGCCGGATTCTACCTAGAGGGCAGGCACCTAATATGCCACAAAGCTGCAGCTTAAGAATTTTCTGCAAATGTAAACAAGGCTAAAGTCTATGGGAAGGCATGCCTGTTGGTCTCTGCTGGCCTGCTACATCTGATACGCCTACACTATAATTGAAACGGTTTCTTCCTTAGTTAATACTCAGCATGTAAAAAACTGAAATACTTACGTTTGTGTCTGGGCAGGGTCATCACCCAGGGTAACGTTTTCGCCCTGGATTTCAGTAAAACATCTCTCACAGAAGTGATACCTGTCAGCGAGAAGGCCATATTTGGGTGAACTGGTCCATCAAAACACATAGCCACCCAAGCAATGGAACCACCAATCAGAGCAGGGCAGATCACCACGACGAAAGGGGAAGCGTTGTTTGTTGATTGATGGGCCAGTGTGGACAATGAAAAGGAAAAGAGGAGGGGAAGGGAAGGGAAGGGTTAGAAAAGAGGGAAGAGGACAAACAGCACAGACAGAAGTAGTAAGACACAAACACCAAGACAACACAGAGCAGAAAGCCAAGGCAAAGTGCGGGTTAGCATTTGGTCTCATTCCACAGGTGATAAAGGAGAGCTCCAGAATCCCAGCTTATTGTGGGGTAGCCTCTGTTTAATCATGAAGTATCCTTTAAAGCAAGCAGTTACTAAGTGCAATTTTACTGCAGCCAAAGTAAGTTTATCGCAATATTTATGAATACAACAGAAGTAAGAATAGTTTTAATATTGTCCACTGTACCAAACTGTGTTTGAAAGTTATATTAAATGTGGCCAACTGCTCAAATTAAATGCATACTATATAAACAAAACCAAGCCCATACTTTAAAGAAGCATGTAACCAAAAAGGATCATCCAACCTATGTTTATTTTATAAATGTATGTGAATGTGAACTATTTATGTGGTTTATATTACAATACATCATAATGAAGTGATATATTAAGGTTTTGTAAACTGAAACAGACTTGTTTCCATTTTTTGTTAACTAGAATGAAGCTTAGCCAATTCTTTGCTGGTTTAAGGTAAACAAAGATGAGTAAAGGTATAACTTGTATTTGAATAAGTCCGGTCCACATTTTTACTTTTAGAAAATATGGAAGCAAAACTGTATCAATGTAAGACAAAGTTGGCAAATGTATGGAAAAAGCTGAACTAAAATATAAAAACAGAGAAAGAAAAAGTTACATTTTTAAAAACAAGAAAAGAAAAAAGATATAAACATTCATGAGTATCTTTATAACAGCAACGGTGGTTCTGATCATCCCAATGAAATAACAATAGGGAGAATTTAAAGTAACATGGTGGCTCATCTCCATGCTATTAAATTTTGCACGTGCTGAGCAATGACCAAGTGTCTTTTTGTGAATTGGAGACTTTTAGAGATTATTCGGCTGAACCAACTTACTCAGTTTGCAAAGAAATATCGAAGACTGATCTACAAACATAACAAAATGAGCCCAAAAGTCAGGAAGCTAAAGCATGCCTCCATCAATAATCATCTTGCCCCCAAAACAGCAACAGCAGCAGCAGCAGCAGATTGCCTAGCTAAAGGCAAGGTTGATTCTACTACACCAGTAACCAAGATTATCCAGATGTTTTATCAAAGAAAGTCATCACAGCAGACCAAATCCGAATCTATTACAATGAATTCCAACCGCGTATGTATCAAAGCCAAGCATCGACCATCTGCCCCTTTAGATCTTTTCCTGAGATTTTTAGAAGCACCCTTTTGCTTCTATTTGCAAGACTCCCACTTTCCTTGCTAAAATACAAGTTTGTGAGAGGGCACCCATATAGTCAGTGAAACAAAGCATTTGTCACACCCTCCTATTAGGGTAAAATGGAGAGTCAATGGAGGACTGCAGGACACTCCATCTTTTTCAAAATAAACAGCTGCAGAATTTTGGTGGACAATATTTCAACCCCTCATGGAGAGCTGACATTCCATACAGCCACACGGTGTCTCCAAGCTGAATATAGCTCAGTGTTGTAGCCTGCTTTATGCATCCTGTAGAAATGGCAGGCTGTAATAGTGGGGCATGAACAGGGAATGTAGGATTAGGCTTTCTTACACATTGGACAAAGCAAAATCACAGCATAGATGGACATGTTGTGGTAAGAAGAAAGCATTCATCTAATAACTAATCAACATTGATTTATTATTTCTGTCCCCCACTCCACCCATTTCCTAAATAAATGAAAATGGTCTCAGAAGTCACTGCGTTTTCTAATATGAGAAAACTCCTTCCAGATTCCAACAGGAAGAAATGGCAAGCATGCAAAATTAAACTTTAGTTCCTGCTTCTGTCGTGGTCAGGAGGACACCAAGACTCACCTGTTCTGATAGCTGTAGTAGGCAGCATCTCTGGGGATAGTACACAGCTGCTTGCCATAGCAACACAATGTCTGAGGAGAAAATTCGTACTAAAAAAGAAAAAAAATGGTATAGAGAACAGTTTGCTACAGAACAGAACTCTCTATATGCATCAATAATAATTACTGTCACGCAGTACAATCCATTTGTTTTATGTTCTGCTGTCATATCTCATAGGACACCCAAGGTACCATATCTTTCCTTATGGAGGAACTGGACGAAAGCCCATGGGGTCACTCTGTTCACGTAAATTCAATCTGTAAAATTTAGAAACAAGCCTATAATTCTCTAAGATCATTAAAAAAAAAATATTGGTCACCCAGAGATACCCTGTGATAAGATGGGCAACCAATAAAGTTGATAAAGAAGCATAAGGTTAAATAAGAATGCAGAGATTAGCTGCTCCTCTAAAATACTGCATTTGTTAATCATTGCTATTGTAATAATATTATATGAAGGAGTTGGATGCTATTTTTAATCTCCTCTTAGAAATTGGAATATTTGATTTTAAAATATATCAGATAAATAGGATATGAGAAGGACACTCTAAATACCTTATTTAAGATTTCATATAAAATGCTTGGAATACAGATTTTTATGGTATTAACATACTTTAGTTTTACCTAAAACATTTTCACTCATATGTATAGCAACAACAGTTCTGCAGTATTTGTTCCACAGTTAATTTGCACATGCAGTGTAAATTATTTTATACTCAGTGAAAAATGATTTAGAGGCTTTTTCGGGGGGAAAAATCAAAAAGGCCTTATTTGCTCAACTGGAGCTCATATAGTCCAGAAATAACAAGGACATCAAAAGTAGCTAAAGAAAATACAACAGTTTATATTGTGGAAGAGCAGCTTATTATTAAACTGATGTCATAATTTTAAAATGCTTGTAAATGCCATCATTTATACAATATATTACACCTGCTCAGAACCTTAGTTTAAAACAAAACATTGGGTAAAACAAGAAAAAAGTGTTTTCTTTTTCTTTATAAACTTATATTCATAGATAGGATGAAACCAAACACACCTTGCGGCCACAGCAGTATCCTAAGGACTGCATAACAGGATCAATTTCTTGTTCAAAGACCTCCGCAAGCTTAGTGCAAAATTTATAGACCCTTGATGTTTTGCGGTTGTAAAGCCAGGCATTATTGAACATTAGCCAGACATCATCCACATACTGCCATGGTTCTTGGTATTGCCCTGTATCCAACTTGCGTTTAATGGTAGAAAGGTCCATGGGGTTCTTCACAATGTCAAAATAATCCTTTGAATGTAAAAAGAAAAAGAAGGTAAAAAGACACGTTAGGTCAGCTGAAGAACTGAAGAAGCTTCTTGGATGAGAAGTGAAACGCCTTAAAGCAAGAACCAAAAAAGTCTGGCTGCTTTTTGAAAAAGCACCGTTGGGACAACCATGACCTGGATGGCTGTGAATCTCCATAGATAATTAGGTCAGCTTGACAATTGAAGTCTTGTAACTGACTTCCAAGATTTTATGAGCAGAATCCGAAGACAACTGTTCCGATTCCAATGACTTCCAGCTTTTCAATTATACATGAAATACTAATTAGACAAAAATGCATGGCAGTTCTTGGAATGAGAAAGGCTCCATTACAGGAGAGAAGAGGAAAAAAAAGAGAAATGTTGCTTTTGTATGCAAACTTCTTTTCCTGTTTTGATGGTGGTAGAACTGGAGATGCACCACTTTCTTCAGCACAAAACAGGTGAAACTGGAAACAGAGGACAGTTTCTCGTAGAACTCCTGGAACCAGCCACTGCTAGGCCACAAAAGCATGTGAGCTATCTAATCCCAACCTAGGAGAATTGCAAGTTAACAGTCTGAATTCTAGGCCGATCTGGCCAGATAGTGGTCTATGTTTGTAAAAAGAAGGAACTGCGCTTACTGGTCGATCCATGCCTTTATCAAGCTTCCAGAGTTCTGAAAGATCCTTCTGTTGATTCCCCTGGGAACCTTACCAAGGAGAGGAGGGGCTTTTCTCAGTTCCCATGCCAATTCCTGAGCTTGGAAAAAAGCTCCTCTACCTCAGTAAGGATCCTCTTCCCTTCCTCATTTTTCTATCACACACTAGATACTTGAAGACATTTCATTATCCAAAGTTTCACTACCCAATATTAAAATCTAGTTAGCTAATAAAATGTCTGCAAGCAAGCAACCAAGCTCGGAGAGCACAAAGGACTGAGAAGAACTGCTGCCCAAGAATTGCCCCACTTTCAAGACCTCAAAACATCTATTGGGCTTTTTACAGAGATCAAAATATGGGTTTCTTCTGGTTTTCACTGACAGGAAAAGAGACCTAGTAATATTCCCAAAGTAAAGTAAATAATGCCAGAGTCTCTGCATTCTGCAGAGCCCTTTGACGGCTTTCTTGGTCTTCCAGAGGTCAAGTTGTTACAAATCATGCAGTATGTCCACTACCACAGACACTCATCATAGCTCTCTACTAATGGTCAAAATATTCTTAATATAAAATACAAAAGAAATTAATAGGAAAATAAAGGAAAAAGGAAAAGTGTAGGGCAAAGGGAAAAAAGAAAGAAAAAGGCACTGAAAAAGGAGTCTGGTCTTTATTCAGATGGGCCTTCTAATTAACAGATAGAAATATGCATGGCCAGAAGAAATTAGCTAATTTCCTTCTGGTTACTCACTCACCGGAATACCTAGAAGTTGAGGATCCACTGGCTGTCTGAAAGGTAACGATTCTGGATCCTGACGATACAAAGCTTCCAGGGTAGGCATGAGGGCCTGGCGCAATTCTTCAGGTTTAAAGACTGTTAAATAGAAATCTTATTATTATCTATCTATACATCCATCCATCTGTCCATCCGTCCATCCATCCCAACTACACTGCCCTAAATTTCCATAATTCAAGGCAGTTTACCTAACAATTAATGCAATCAACCACAAGTTAATGCTTTATTTCTCATGAAATTGTTTAGACTTCACAAATTTCATTGGAGAAATTTAATTACAAAAAGATGCAATAATCCCTGACCCCTTGCTCAGGTAGCTTTAAGAAAGATAAAATAAATATTGTTGGAGAAAGGATCAGTAAATGATAACTAAAGCTAAAAAATACAACCCTACCCAACTACATTCCCCACCACCCAGAGATTAAGGACAAGCCACAAGGAACAGCTATCCATTAACCCTGCTTCTCATTCTCCATGGTGCCTGGATGGCTGATCTTACTGGGAATAGAGTGATAATGCAAGGAAGGCTTAGGCCTGACTGCACAAGAGGCTTGACTGATTTGCTGTCCAGCCTCAGAAGATATCCCAGAGTTACAGAGATGCAGACTTACTTTTTTTCCGTGACTGAGATGGTGATGTAGATTGCGATACGGTGCCATTGCTGTTCCCATCTTCCTCCTCTTTTAGCTCTGATTTTTTTCCTTCTATTTCCATTGACTCTTGCTTGCCATCTACCCCATTAGTTTCTTCTTTGGTTCGTGCAGGTCCCGATATGTCCTCCTCCAACTAAAAAGCAAAGGGGAAGTTGAGTATTTATCTCCAGTGCAACCTACTAGATTTGTCCATTTTTTTCAAGTAAGCAAGAGTAGGTCATATTTTTTATTAATCTACTGATAATGATTTGGTTCTCAATTACCTCTGATTTTGGCTCCAGCTGAGCCTCAACATATTCTGAGTCAGCTTTTTCTATCATGACTTCTGATTTATTTTCTTGCATTTGTGTTTCCTGGCCGGGCTGCTGGGCATTGACATCAGCACTGGCAACAGAGGCTGGTGTAGGTATCCTATTGTCTGTACTTGCTGCTGCTTGGGATAGCTGGAAAGAGAGGGAGCGAGGAAGAAAAATATGGAAACCTAGCTTTAGAGAATGGCACTGAATCTGCAACATTAAACTGAGATGACTATCCGCAAATATTTCTATGGGGTGAATCTGCTTTACCTACCCATCTTAGAATCCATAATATATTTGAAGGATTGTGGCAGAATTTAAGAAGGGATTGCTCTGTGAAGCACTTATAGAAAAGCAATTGTTTTGGTGTGTCATAAGAAAGCTACAACAATGCCCTTGAAAAACAACACATGCAGAAAGATCTATATCTTGTAAACTTCCAATTTAGAGCTCTTAAGAAAAGTTCAGAAATGGTAGATAATGCAAAATGTAAAGGTGCTAGCTGGAACCACCTGCCAATCAATGCTAAAACATCTGTTGTGACCAATTAAAGTGTTTCATCATTAAGCTCTTTATGGCAAACAATCAAAGATGGCAAACAGCAACTAAAGGCTGCCTGTAAAGAGTCGCATTGTATCAGTCTTTGATGGCATTCAGGAGGAGGTACAAACATTCTACTTTAAAAAAAAATAATGGCTTGCTTCTGCACAAGATCACAAGTTTGGATAGTGCTGCTTCACTTGCTGTTTGATTTCTAAGGAGCTTCCAATCAAAAGGCAGCAGAAAGCCCAGACAGGGAAAAGATGAAACACTTACCGGAGTACTGGGTGCCTGGGTTGACAATGACGGTGGCTGCGGCTGCAGGGGTTGTGGGGTGGGCACAGACGGAGGATGCACGGGGGTCTGAGGCTGGGGGGTGACCTGAGCTGGTGTTGCCAGTTGCCCCGAAGGGGTGCTTTGCATCTGCATGGTGTTGGGAACTGAGCCAGCAGCTGGAGTGGGAGCTTGGCCTGACGAGGAGGCAGGGGCAGATGGTTGGGCAGGCACAATTGACTGTGGTGGAGTAAGTCCTGGAGGGGTTTGGTGTGGAAGCGGTGGCACTCCAGCCACTGTGGATAATGGAGGTGCGGCTTGATGAAGGGGTGACTGGCTCACTGGAGGACACGAGAGCTGATTGTTTTGTGATCCCAGTAAGGTAACTGAATTAGGAACAGCAATGCCAGGAAGCTGACCCTGTTAGAAAAACCTACACTTAACAGGATATACAAAACTTCATAAAATTCTTGTGCGCATACTGAGACACACAAATGCATCACATTTTCTTCTTGTGCAAGCAACAGCCACTGTGCTATCCATTCCCCACAACTAGATTTTAGTAGAAGATTCCATATTTTGCAAACAGGTACCCAAAACATTATTACTGAAACAAATTTGCCAGAAAAATTGAATACATTTTGGTTTACTGCAAAACTTACCTGTCCTACCCCAGCCTGTGCTGCTGGCTTCCCTAGGGCTGTACTGTTGACATTCAAAACTCCACTAGAGGCAGAAAATTGATTCTGGGGCAGGAATTGGGTTTGGCTGGTGGACTGACCCAAGAGGTTGCCAGAATGAGCTCCCATCACATTTTGAGACTGAGGCATTCGGGAAGGAGACAGAGCCATCTGGTAAACAAAACAATCTACCTATATTAGGATTCTGGATCACATGTTTCAGAAGGCACAGATCGTAACTACAAAAGGAAGAATGGCTTTGCAAGGAAACACTGAACAAAACACAATGCTCTTTTAAATGGCTTACACTGAATATTTCCCAGGTTCTCTTGTATAATATAGAGAGCTGGGTGAGATCAGAAAATCAGTGAATATTGCAATAAAGTATATTAACTGAAAATTCCAATGTGGCAATACTGGAAAGGATGCAAAGCAACCAATAGCTGAATTGACTTTCTAAAAGTATTCTAACAACGAAAGAAAAATAATATAATACGAACCGTCGAAACAGAGGCGATGGAGTTCATCTGAACAGGGTGATTCAGTGGAGAAGCCGCACGAGGCCCGACTGATGCTGGGGGTATTTGGGCATTCCCTATGGACATGGAGTTAAACTGATTCACTCCTGCAAAATGTACCCCCAGAACAGCTCATTAGACACACAATATCCAAGCCCCGCTCAAATGGGCAGGAAAACCTGGCCCAGGCAGTTCAGTAAACAAGTAGGAAGAAACAACAAAGGACAATTTGAGAGAACACTGGTGGGAGCCCAATGGACTCCAATTATCATAAGTGGGATTCAACTGGATCTTTGGAAGTCAGACTTCTGGACTAAATATGGGAACGAAACCATTCCAGTTGCCCTCATGGATGACTAGTGGTGGGATTATACAGAACAGATATTCCCTGTTCTAGGTAAAGCCACAGTTGGCACAACTAAACAGATAGATAGATAGATAGATAGATAGATAGATAGATAGATATTTATATTTATATTTATATTTATATTTATATTTATATTTATATTTATATTTATATTTATTTATTCGACTTATATGCCGCCCCCTCTCCCAAAGGACTCGGGGCGGCTCACAGCTAAAATACAATAATAACAATAAATTACCTAAAAATATATTAAACAAATTGTAAGACGAATTAAAATTAAAACCCCAAAATTAAAATAAACAAGCCCCAAAGAGCAGCACAGCCCAGATTGTAAAAAAATATTGAACAAAAGTCCTCTAGCTGCAGCCACCTGCTTTTCCAACAGGAGCTGATGGACTGTCCAATTGCAATTCCTCAGCTGGACTGCTAGGAGGCGGCAGGAGGTTCAGAAAAGAACTCTTGCAATGCCTTTGAAAGTAACTGTTGCTTTGGGTCAGTGAGGCTGGAGTAGCTTGAATTATTTTATTATAATTGCAATTTTCCTTTCCTGGGGAACTGATAGAAGAGGCGTGTCACAAGTGCATCCCCTTTGTTCCTATTTTTAATATGACTTCTGCACAACTCCATCTTTGAAAGGAGAGTTTTTACATAGTGTAGGGAGAGAACAAGTTTAATAAAATTATTTTGTCTGCAATACTGCTGACACTGACAAATCTCTAATTCATTTCTAAGTGGTAAGCAGAAGTGACCCACAGCTATTTGAAAAATTTCAAGGATCTTATGTTTTCATATTTTTTATGCACGGGGACTGTTTTGGGCCTTCCCTTATTCCGCTTGTGCCTCTACTTTAGACCCCTGTGATGGGAAATACAGTTTCTGCAGAATAGCTAACCTTTGGAGATCGTGCCACAAGGCGCCAGTCTGCATAAGAACTTGCTGAGGGTACAGTATCTGTTTGCAAGACTGCAAAACTTCCAGAGGATGCTTTGCTTTGATGAAGATTCAAGCTAAGTGTCCCCCTTAAGATTCACACAACACCACTTGGCCAAATGCATACCTATTTCCCTTTTTAAAAAAAAGCTATTAATTCTGTTTCCTTGCAAAGGCCCATCAGATTAAAGCTGATTTTTGCAGTTTTATCATATTTATTGATCCTGTAATGGTGTTCTCATTAGAAAGTTTCCATTTGTTTTTCATCAAGACTTCACAGAACATAGATACTACCTTTTCATCAGCAGCAATTTTGAAGTTTCTCCAAGGACAGTTGATTTCAGTATATCTCAATGTAATACACCATTTGGGAGACAGGAATGTCTGTTAACTCTGAATTTTTTTTAAAAAATGGACATAATTTATGTCATTTGTGTGATTATGTGAATGGCATAAATGGATTCAAATGAGGAAAAACATAATTGTGCCATTTAACAAACAACATAAATTGCTTCAGAAGCAACAGACAGTGAACTCTCAAGTAAAATTTGGAGTTCTAGAGAATCAAGAACTTACTGGGAGATTATCACGCAGACTTGGGATAGAAGGTTATTGAAACAGGTGGCATAATTGGAGGGGCTAGGTAGGGTGCCCTAGCTGAAAGCAAAAGCCACAGCAGAGATGCTGAGTAAAAGAGGAAGCAATGGATGTTAAATACCTTGAGAGGTCTGCATACGGCCCAGAGGCACACTTGGCATGGATATAGGGCCATCTGTAAGAGAATAAATGAACATTAAACTCTGATAGAAATCTAAATTATGTTAGAATCATTTGGGCAACATCCGTTTTAAAAATGATTAATTATTCATAAAATCAGAACATTAAAAATTACAGATAGTGCCATCATCTTAAAAGATGGATTCTCCTGTCAGTCTTCCACAAGTACATAAGGAATAAATAGCAGTTTTATCAACTGGAGAGGTTCCCAAGGGTGATAGCATTTATTTACTTGGTTTTTTTTTCCTGCCCTTATTACTTAATAAGTAACTCATGGTGGCAGGCATACATAACTTTCCTTCTTCCCCCTACTTTCACAACAACCCTGTGAAGCGGGTTGGGCTGAGAAAGACTGGCCCAGTCAGCCAGTCAGCTTTCATGCCAAAGGCGGGACTAGAACTCACCCTCTCCTGGGTTCTGGGCCAGCACCTTCACCATGACACCTGTATACTACAAATGCTACACCTGTTACACTTTAGGAGGAGCCATGGTGGTAAACCTTGCTTCTCACACTACTAAGTAAACATCTAACAGCAGCTGTAAGCAATGTGGGAACCTGGTCTAAACTTCTCTAGCCTCCACCTCAGATGATGTATTCCTACAATGATACCTGAAGGCAGCAACAGAGCGATGCATAACAAAGTCAAGCAATCCATTTGGGAAGGAAGTGCTGAGAAGGGTGCTTTGGCTCATCTTCATCTTGATGCTGGGAAAGGTTCATATTGTCTGCTTAAGAAAATTCATTCGGGGATGCTAGGGAGGCAAAACATCAGGACTTCCTTTCCAAGGGAGGAGGTCCAGCAAATGTCATCTCTTCAGAATTTCATAAAATGGTTATAGATCTGTAGGCAAATTCAAATTTGATCCTGCTTCCCTGTGGTTTTAGAAATTTTCATTTTTTTAAAACTTGTTAAGATGGGATTTTTGAATGCAAAACAATAAAAAGAAGAAGTAGCAAGGTCTTTCTTGCTCTGTATTTTCAGTGAATCACTTACTGGGAGGTCTCACAGGCTGCGCTTGACCCACAGTTGCTGCCACTGGTGGAATGCCAGGAGGTTGAGACCCAGGGGCCTGTAAGGTGGGCTGATTACCCAAGATCCCTTGCTTATGCAAACGAGACCGCCGTTTCTCTTCTAGCTCTTTTTGTATCTTATATATTTTCTCTGCTAATAAATGGTAATATTCATCCTGAAAAAAGAGAATTTTAGGATCAGATGAGCACAGATTGAAGTCATAATTTGAATCCATTTTGGTATATGAATAGTGACCATTTGAAGCAGCTACCTCATGAAGCAGAGCACCTAAGTGAAAAAATAATTCCTGAAATTTGGCACAACACAGTCTTTAGATGAGACAGGCAACGTATCATCCTCCAGATGATGCTTGATATGATCAGCTGTGACCTAAGATGGAGGATGATAGGAATTTAAATCTAACATCTGGACAGCCATATATTGTCCATCAGCATATGCTCTAGATGAAAAGAAACTTGAGCAAGCTGCTGCAATACAGTGATAGGATTGTGACAGCAATACTGTGGATGCAATTTAATTGAACAGTAGTATAAACTGAAGTGATAGCCTTTTATTACCTAAAGACTGGATATCATGTTTTGCTTCAAAATTATTTTCCTCAATGCCCCCCACCCCTTCCTCTGAACCTGATTTAACCCATCAAAGCCCTTCTGGAAATGTGGTGTCCAGAAATATACATAGTACTTCAAGTACAATCTCACCGGCCCAAAGGGCTTTACACATCTGTGATGCAATGCTTTTGACAACATAGATCATGAACAGCACTGTTAAAAATGCTGGCCGGATCTCATCTTCTCACACAGGTATGTAAGATAAAGAACTGAGCCTGGCTCCTTTTCCTGGCAACAGTATTGCCACGACCCTTTTCAACTTCTCCTGTTCTGGAATTTCCTGACAGCCTCTTGTTCAAGGGCTAAACAGAAACTGCATATAGCTTTAGATTCCTACAGTAACATAAAAACACTGTGACATTCGAGACTTCTTCACTTTAGAAGATGTTCCTATAAATTCAGATGCTAGACTTAAAACTAGAACACCTTCTTTCCTGTGAGAAAGAAACTTCCTAAGCAGTCTAAGCACTGAAGATTGAAGTTGTTACCTAACTGACAACCTTTTAAATCATTATGCCACATAGAAGAGGCATGCAGTGGAAGTTCATGATCTTGCAGAAATGTACCTGAATCCATAATTTTTCAAAAGTGTGGCATTCTACAGCATTTGACATATCCAACCAAACCATTTTTTTTCAGATCAATAACATACCCTACTGTTAGCCGATTCATACATATCGCCTTCAACTTTCCTAGCATAAGCCACCAGATTTTCCATCCGCCGATCTTTCAAAGCTGCTGGATCTGGAGTTGGAAAAATGGCCTGTACACTGAAAAAAAGAAAAGATTTAATTCCCTTTAGAATCACAGCAAGAAAACACCGTATAGTGGAAACACACTTAAAATTCCAGCTCTTAAGAAATTCAATGAGAACTACTCTTCCTTCAGAATGATACGCAGCAATTGAAACCTTAGTTGGTAGCACTGAGATAAAAATGGAATTGGGAAGTAGCATAAATGCGTGAAATAGTTTTTCTCATGAACTACCTTCTCATATAGTGAAGAAGAAATCAATGTTTAATAAAACTAGCCAATTTTTCATATTCCCCAAATCTAAGGAATGGCACTATAAAGTAACATAATTAACAGACTAGTCTTATCCCATAGTGAGCTATGCCTTCACCTGGTTAATACTTACAGTTTGTGTACTAAGTGATTGCGCAGATCCTGGGTGACATGCTCATGCCAGGTCTTTCTCACCCCGGTACTTGAAGGTGGCGCAGCTGTTGGCATAGAGCCACTGAGATTTCCAACACTGCCAGAATTTGTGCCATCACTCATTAAGGGGCTAAAGAAAATATAGTTAGGGAACCTTTTGTAGATCTCTATTGTATTGAAATTTATTTCTGTATTTAAATCTCCTTATTGATGACCAAAGTTAAGACATTATCAAATAACTGATTACTACAGCAAGCACAAGCAATGAAATTTTATTGTAATTTTATCACAGCCCTCCCTACCAGCGATATACAAAATGTCTGTGGAAAGGAACATTACCAAAACTCTGTAATTTTTAAAACTAGAAGTAATGGTCAACTAGAAACTCTCAACAAGAAGCCTTTCTTACTTTGCTGTTCCAAGTGGATTCGGAAGAGACGTTTCTGAGATCATGCTAGTCTGTTGATCAGTTATTCCTCCTGCACCCAGATTCATCTGATTAGTTCCTTTGGAACAAAAATGAACTATGTTAGTCACGGAGCATTTTCAGGCAGTTCTTGTATTAACATAATTTATGGATGCACTGTAGGAAAACTCAACCAAGAAATACATTTCTCAAATAACAAAGTAAAACAAATATAAATACCTGATTAAAAGTGAGATGCAAATGAAGTAAAAGTTATAAACAACAGTACATGCATTGCAATCAGTGAAAATTAACTTATATTTTCCACCAAAGTGTTAACTTGCCCTCCATCCTCAACCATCCACACACACTTTGTGTGCCAATGAGAACCAAAAAATTCCATTCTTTACTTATCTCAAGATACTAAGTACTCTTAAGCACAGAGAAAACTCATTCTGATTAAAGGAAAATGATGATGATGATAATCCTAGTTTCCAGCCAAAGCTAATCTTGCACTTATCAAGGATTCTTTGCCTTCTATTCTTTTCCATTTTCCTGAACACATCAACTGAACATCAACTGAAAACAAAGTTCTCACTTTCTCTCTACTGCTAGAAGCAGCTCCCTTGCTTACCCAGTGCACTGATAGTCCTCATTTGCTGGTGGGTTTGAGGTGGTGTAGGCTGCTGGCCTGGTACCTGTGGTTGCAACGCTGCCTGTGGTTGATTGCCGTAAGGTAAGCCAAGAGCAGCATAAGCTCGTTGCATGGAACTGGGGTCAATAGGATTAGGATTAGTTAGAGAAGGAGTTATGGGCTGTCCTGTTCCAGATGCTACAGAATTCTGGATCCCACCAGCTGGTGACCCAAGGAGAGCTAGGGGGAGGGGAAAAAAGTACTGAATTATGCAATACATATACCACAAGCTAATGCACTAATGATAAAAAATTGAAACACTAGCTCATATCTCTATGGAGATTCTCAGTCATCCAGGTCATGGTTGTCCCAAAGGTGCTTTTTCAAGCGGCAACTGGACTTTCTTTGTTTTTCCTTGAAGACGTTTTGCTTCTCATCCAAGAAGCTTCTTCTGAAGAACCTTTGGGATAGCTCATTAACTCAAACACATTTTTCAATCTATGTTCTCTCATGAGATAAGTGAAACTAAGAGAGCCATGACTGACTAAATATGAGATTTGGGACTGGATGGAGATCCAAACTTCAGTTTCCCCGGTTCTACTATGGGGAAACTGTTGAAGTTTCTACCACACATATACTCTCAAGGTTTGGTTTGTGCTGAGTTCACTTCCAAGATAGCTCCAGCATTTTTAAAGGGAACATTCAACCTATCAGCAAATTTACATTAGGGTTAGTTTGTAAATACTGAGAAGTACATACATTTCTTGATGAACAACACTCCCTTCTGTTGATCTACAAGTGCATACAAAGGAATCATTTGTAGATTCAAGATCAAAATAACTTCCCCCTCCCCTAGAACAGCTGTAATTCTAATTCTATTGAAATGGGAGAATTTCAATAGCACTCTGAGAAATATATTCAAAAATTGTAATTAGAGAACAATCAGTACTTAAGAAAAAACTATTTAATTATTTATTGGTTGGTTGGTTGGTTGGTTGATTTGGATTTATATGCCGCCCCATCTCCAGAGGGGACTCGGGGCGGCTCACACAAAGATATGCATACGAAAATAGGTAAAAATATTAATCCAATCCGAATAGAAAATTCAATTATACTAAAATACCCAATTAAAACCCCCCAATCCCTCTCAATCCAGGCTGGCCTGTAAAAACAGCCAGGTCTTTAGATCGCGGTGGAAGGAACGTAGGTCAGGAGCCAACCGCAGCCCCAGGGGCAGCTGGTTCCACAGGGTAGGCGCCCCCACAGAGAAGGCCCTCCCCCGGGGGACTGCCAACCAACATTGTCTGGCCGATGGCACCCCCAGGAGGGCCTGCCTGTGAGAGTGTACCGGGCAATTGGACCTCGATGCTGGTAGGAGGCACTCCTGCAAGTACCCTGGACCCAAGCCATGAAGGGCTTTATAGGTTAATACCAGCACCTTGAATCTCACACAGAGGGCAACCGGCAACCAATGCAGACCACGTAGGAGGGGTGTCACATGGGAGAATCGGGCCGCTCCCATCAGCACCCGCATGGCCGCATTTTGCACCAGCTGAAACCTCCGAATAGTCCGCAAGGGCAGCCCCAAATAGAGAGCATTGCAGTAGTCAAGACAGGAAGCAACGAGCGCATGGGTGATCGTGCGTAGGGCATCTCGGTCCAGGTAGGGGTGCAACTGGTGCACCAGGCGAACCTGGGCAAATGCCCCCCTGGCGACGGCTCCCACCTGCTCCTCCATATTGAGCCGTGCATCCAGGAGGACACCCAAGTTACGCGCCCTATCCACGAGGGGCAACACCTCTCCCCCCATGACCAAAGGTGGAATTTCTTGGACCCGAGATGCCAGTACGCACAGCCACTCGGTCTTGTCTGGGTTGAGCTGGAGCCTGTCCTCCCCATCCAGATCCGTACCGCCTCCAGGCACCGAGACATCACGGGGAGGGCATCACTGAGATGGTCCAGGGTGGAGATGAAAAGCTGGGTATCATCAGCATGTTGATGATACCTCACCCCGAAACCGTGGACGATCTCACCCAGTGGCTTCATGTAGATGTTGAACAGGAGGGGAGAAAGAACCGATCCCTGACGCACCCCACAAGTGAGGGGCCTTGGGGCCGATCTCTGCCCCCCTGCCAACACCGACTGCGTGCGCCCCGAGAGGTAGGAAGAGAACCACCGTAAAACGGTGCCTCCCGCTCCCAACCCCCGAAGGTGCCGCAATAGGATACCATGGTCGATGGTATCAAAAGCTGCCGAGAGATCTAATAGGACCAGGATAGAGGAACATTCCCTATCCCGAGCCCTCCAGAGATCATCCATCAGCGTGACCAATGCCGTCTCCGTGCTGTAGCCGGGCCTGAAACCCGATTGATACGGATCTAGGTACTCTGTTTCCTCCAGGAAAGCCAAATTATATGATATATATACAAATATACACATATACACATTACATTGACTAAATGCTGGCTAAAACCCAAGATGTCCAAAGCAGCAGTTATTCTCATAATGATAATTCATTTAGCTGACTACACTAAGTTTCTTTGCTGTTTAGTGCACCATTTCCCATCTTGCTCAATATCCAATCAACTATTTCCAAATAATTAATGCCAGAAGTCCTGATTAGAATTCAGTCACTACAAAGTATACTTCAGGACCAGCAATTTATCCCTCACATCCTTAGGACTTGGCATTCTTTGTTTTACTTCTCTACCCTGCTCTGTTCTATCCCCTCATATTCTTTAGTAATTGACCCTTCAGAAAGATCGGTAACCAGATCTACTGATTTATCTCATCTCCATATTAGCAAACAGAACAGAATATAATTATGCTCATAATTTTTATTTTTATCTATTTATATATCAAATTTAGAAATCATTCATCTTTCTCACAGAGTGATTCTGAGCAGTGATAGGTTTGATAGATTAATGAATGATTTTAAAGAAAGTTTTAAAATCTGAATACATTTTTTAAAAATATTTTCAGACCATTACTTTTTATATCTAACAGAAAGGCTCTCGTGATTTTCCTAACTTGGAAACTACTGTGAACAGAGTCACAATGGAATTTTACTTTATCGATAGAGACCACAGAATCTTGAAAGCCTAACAGGATTTCTTTTTTGCCTTCCTTTTATATCCAAAGGACTTCTGGTGGGCCAATCTTAAGTTCCTTCCTCACCCTTTTCTCTCTTTTGGGACTAAGCAGGTGCCTTTGTAATAGCTGCCAGGTATTTTCTCCAAGGTTATCTCTGTTCCTCTACATCACAGGTGACATATCATGACGATTTTTCCCTTTGGGAAGCTGGGGTGGCCGTGGCTTGCACGTGACGCATCCGGCCCATGGCCCACCAGTTTGGCACCCCTACTCTTCATTTACCCTGGGAGGCTTTTTAGCCAAATGCAGGTAAGCAATCAAACTATTTAAGATTAAACATCCTAATAACACTGTGGCTTTATATTTTCTTAATTCAATATCATTTTAAAGGAACAAGTTTCAAAGTAAAGCAGGAAATGGAGACAATGTATTCATTCTGAAGTTCTCTTTACTCCCAATAAAAACATTCTTCAACAGAAAAGGCTACTTACGTTGCTGGCTTCTCTTGTCACTAGCATTTTTCAGTGGGAGACACACTGGGCAGTCATGCCTTGTACAATTTTTCCAGTGGGATATGATCTGACGTGACGATGCACAATGTGCCACTACGGAAGAGAAACCATAAACTAAACCTCCATAGTCCTGAATAACCTTAATTCCAAGTTTGTTAAATCACACAGTAGCATTTGCAAACCTTGGATCTATGAACAGGGAGTATCCACTATTTGCTATACTGCAACATAGAATTCTCTATGCTGAGAATTCTGCTGGTCATATACTGAGGATATCACCTATTAAACAAAGGACCAGTAACTGGAATGATTGTATTGAAATACCATAAAGAAAGTCATGTTTTTCTAAAAAAGTCCTATGCTGCAAAGCCCTCATAGCTCAAATGAATTACAAGAAATGCAACCTTTTGAGGTTGCTTATTGGCTTTGACATGTTTGAAGACATTTTTGAAAGTAGAAGGAAAAAGAAAGGATTATCCTCACGAGTCAAAACTATCTTCCTTTAGGTTCCAAACATACAAAGGAAGCAGAAATGCCAGCAGAACATTAAGAGTAAACTTTAAAACTCTTAATAAGAGAACGAACACTAGTTAGTCAAAAGCAGCCCAACTAAAATGGATTGGAAGCAGCTTTTTGCGGTCCCACAGAAGACAACAAATGCCTGTGCTTTTGTGAGTACCTTTAACTAGTGAAAATCAATGCAAACCCAATGAAGTTGAAAGCTGAAAACATGTATGAAAACTCATTTGTTTCCAGACGATTCTATTTCACCAAAGCAAGGAAAAAGAAATAACCCAGCCATTTTGATTTCAAGGGACTATATAACACCGTATCATGAGAACCATCAGGTTGGACTTTTGGTCAATTTCCATCTCCTAGATATTGTATAAACCCATATGAAAGGGACTGTTTTATACCAAAGCTAGGGAGCAACACACCACAGGTTGGCTCTTACCTTGACAGGCCTTTCCCGCTTGACAATGCGTCATGTGATTCAGGACATTTTTCATAGTTCGGCAGTGTGGAAGAGCACATGTCCGCACTTCTCCATTGGCTTGTTCTCGCCTCTGACACTTATGAGCATGAAGTAGCAGAACCAGCTGTTGCTGAATCAGTTTGCGTTTTTCAGGGTCCGCTGTTGGCCCTGTTGACATAGCCTGTGTAGATACAATTCCCACTTGCTGTACCTGGGTTTGCATCTGAGACTAAAAGCAAAAAATGCAGTACATTAAGGTTTATACGTGCAGGACAACATATGTGTTTAATACATATGTTAGTTTGACTACCATCTTAAATCTCTTTGGAGTCATAAACTACCTCCTAAGAGGCCACAAGCCATTTTAATTTTATTGCTAAACTTTAGCATAATTTTGCAGCTTACATAACGATACACACAGTTTAGGAATAAAAGACTCAGGACTTAAAAAATATAGTGCCATAGTCAAAATATTGTATTTTACAAGCCACAAATCTATTTTTCCCTAAGGAAAAGTCATTAAAAATACAAGTAATTAAATTACATGAACATTACAGAGCCATCACATACTGAATGGAAACCTGTTCAACTCAGTGCAGCTGCAGGGGTACATAATGACATACATTCTAAAGCGATCTACCTCCATCTAGAAGTTTTTTGGTGTTTGCTGATTTTTTTTTCTCTTTGAAAAATCTTTCAACTTGACAAACATAACCAAATAAATCTTCCATAGGAAAACAATTCCTTATTAGCTACCTCAACTTCACCATGGTTGCTACTAAATGTATCCCAGCTATTTGAAACAGCTCCTAAAAATCTACTAAAATGCTAAAAGCACAAGAAGGTTCATTCCAGAGTTCCCAACAGGTAACTTCATAACCCAGAGCTTGTCAAAAAAATTTATCACTACTTCAGTTCCAAGTTGTTTAGAATGCAGTTTTCTGCATATCTCTTGCTGTTATTCTCACGGAATACTATGTTGTTGTTTTTTTACCATCTTGTCGTAGTACTAATGACAATAAAACCCTAAGTACTGTAGCAAACCTCCAAACAAGCTACGAGCAACTCACCATATTTGGCACATTGGTAACTGAAACACTCTTGATATCTGAAGGAAAGGGAGACAGGTTATTTGCTATGCCTTGTTTATTTGGTAGCGGTGGGTTGACTCCTGTTGCTCCCATTTGCTGCCCTCCAGGTTGACTAAATGGTTGCCCAAAGGGACCTGGGTTACTGGCCATTCCCATCTGGAATGAAAGTAAAATTAACCATGTTAGATTCCTGCATTCACTTAAGCGCAGGTACAGACTGAAATGAATAGTATATAATTTTCTAAGCCCAAAGTGCAGATTGTTTGAATCAATAGTACAGGTAGTCCTTGTTTAGTGACCCAACTGGGACCAGCAACTCGATTATTAAGCAAAGCAGTTGTTAAGTGAAACTGTGACTGTACTTACAATCTTCATTAAGCTTGTTTTTGCTTTACAGACCTGGGAAGGTCATAAATACAAGAATGGTCACAAAGTTACTTTTTCATCACTGTTGTAACTGCAAATGATTATTGTTTGAGACAGTTGCTAAACAAGGACTTCCTATATATCTAAAGCTTAACAGTTAAGACTATTACAATTATGTGCATGTTTTGTTGTTATGATCCACACAAAGTCATGATTTTCAAGTATTACTTTTGAAGGAATACTGCACATTTTATAATAAGAAAAAAATCATCACTGGAATGAGAATAAGTATATTTCACATGAAGAGGAAATTACTTGCTCTTCATTTTTTAAATCTTATTTATAATATTTCAACATAAGGATGCACAAGAATAAAACTTCCAATAGTTTTAGCTGAAATTAGCACCTGAAGACTTAGGTACAAAATAAATCACCTTCTTCTGACAAACACTGCTGCCACTCGATAGAGGAGTTCCTTCAGATATATAAACCACTTGCTCTGCTCTCCTGTGATTTTTTTTGGTGGCCACATTAACTTTAAAGCATTGTATGTCAGAAATTGAGACTCTGTGACCCTCCAGAGGCTTTGGAACAAGAACTCCCAGCATTCATGCTCCACAATTATGTTAGTTGGGCCTGATGAAAGTTGGCATTTAACAGAGAGAACTACAAAATAAGCTTTAAAAACCACTTGCGTAATATGCATTGTCTACCTGTAATAATATTTTTTCATCTTGCTTACTGATTATTAATATAAAAATTGCTAATATCCAAGCATAATTTTGCAAAGATTTTGAAAAGAAAAATTGTTGCTGGATCTCAAAATTGGCAATTAAAAAAAAACTGAATCAATGAACAATATTTTAAAAAATCAAAGACAATTATTTTGAAATGTTAAATTATTAAAGAACAATTAAGCCAACAAAAAATTAACTGCAAATACGTCCAGTAATTTGCTACTAGATTATAAATGACAAAAGCATTCAAATCCTGCAGCCTATTTTATACGTGTCTTAATTTTTTAATCCCCAAACTATGCCCTAATACTTTATAGCCAACTATTAACTATTAAAATCTTTGCAAATTATTTGGATCTAAATAATAGATAACGCTCCTTCGAAAATAACTTTATACAACATCTCGGACTGCATAATTTAAGGAAAAAAGTGAGTAAAAGAGCATTGTAGAGATGTAAAAATGCATGTTGCAGAGCCATTGAGTACAGAGGCCCTTCTGCTTTCTCTCCTTCCTTCTGAAGATGACCAGTACTCAGTCATTCAGTGGTGGGATATGCAGCATGGGGAAAATGAATAACTTCTCCCAATGATGGGATTTCTTTCCAGAAAGCTAGTAATGGAAGAAATTCCTTAATTTGTCATGGAAATTGGTCTATTAACAGCTGTCCATCCTAAAGGCTTTAAGCCAGTATTGCTCTGATTACCAGTTTCTACAGAGTAACCAAAGAAGTGGGTTAGGGTTGTGCCTATGTCATTTGTTTGTGGAATTTTCTCAGGATTAGAGCAGCCCTCTCAATAGGGTTTCTGGTTCTCCAGAAATTTCTGAAATGTATTTTTATATTAATTGATTTCAAATATTTATATATCCCTCTATAGTCCACAGTTGAAAACTGCAAGTAAAACCTATACTATGCAAAAGAAAAACAAGAGAATAGAGCAACCATATCAGTTAAAACAGAAATTATTCAATATACGGAGTTTAAGTATTCTGCTGAAGAGAAGACTGAAAAAGATAGGATAGCAATCTTCAGAAATATAAAACTTGTCATAATACAGGAGGAAGTGGACTTGTTCTCTGTTACCCCAGCAGGCAGGACCAGAACAAATGGGTTGAAAACAAAGGGAAGTAATTCAAGTTAGATATTAGGAAGAATTCCTGAGAAGAGTAGAAGTCACCTTGTGAATGGGTACATTTCCCTTCACTGGAGGTCTTCAAACAGAGGCTGGATAGTAGTAATCTGTGTGAAATCCTTAGTGTACACTTCATTGAATAGTGTGGCCAAACTAGATGATCTCTGAAATACTTTCACACTTCACTATTCTGTATCTATGTAATATAATGATGGCCTGTCACTGAGCTTAATACATTTAATCTACAGGTTGTCAGGGGAAACGTGTCTTTAGATCCTTCCACAATTAAGTTTTAACACTGAATATTTCATTTGCAATGCACAAGTTGATTTATTCAAAGAATTGCTGATGTGCTTAAAGTCTCTTTCATCGGTAGTGACATTCAACTTAGACATGATATTGCATATCCATTTTATATCTGACAAGGAGATGACATCTACAGAACCACATCACAGCTCCATCCAGAGCATCTCGAGGCCTCAGAGCACCATCCGTACCCCAAATTCCATTTTTGCAGTAACCGGTATCATGAATTGAATTCCGAATTAGAATCTGAATGCAGCTGCTGAAAACTAATGGCATGAAAGTCTAAACATGGGTAGACCCACCCTCCCCGAAAATCCTGACTCTGCATTGTTAATCCATCCACTATACCCCCATCTACACATTAAAAAAATATATTAAGAGCAATCTGTAACCAACAAAAGATTGCTCACCCCACTCTACTGTTCTACCTCTACTGTTCTACCTCTTCTTTAATTCTAAAATTTCTTCAGAGCCATTGATCATGTTCAATGATTCGGCATATGCTACTTTCCAGAACTACCTTCGGTATAACAGGAGACCAAAAATTCATGCCACACCAGTTCACTGTACTCCTTTCCTACCACTTAATATCCTTCCCTTTGTAAGAGAGAATAACAATATCATTCTTCCAATCTTTCCAATCCTAACTCCTAATGTAACCTTCACACCGATACTGAAATCACAGCCACTTCATAGGCAAATCACAATGCATGTTAATATTTCTCCAATTAAACCATCTCTACTGGCAGTGTTACTTTTCTTCAACATTCAGGACTTGTTTTTTGTTATATTTTCATTAGATGTTACATTTGTAGCATTTAAGATGCACTGCCTTGCCAGTCTTATTGGGGCATTACAAAACAGTCTTTCAATGTATACGTCTTTGCGGAGATGCAGTGGAGTCCTTGAGCTGTATGTTCTTTCACTGCTCTCTAGATAGAGAGAATCCTGAAACCGTTTTACTGATCCCATCTTAAAGAATACATTTTGATCAAGGACCTGTTTCCATTTGTACCTCCTGTTTGTTTGGATAGATCTTTCCAGATTGTCCAATCCTGCGCTTCTGCCTCTCCTGGAAAATTCATATTGATTTGCTTTCTAGTCAGTTTTTATGCATCTTCATTTTTCAGTTTAGTTCTTTTTGACTGCTGGCCATATAATAGCAACAATAGTAACAGCAGTTGTGACAATTCCAGTTTTCACTGTCATTTCCATACAAGCCTCTAAAATATTCTTTGTTATTCCCTCACTGCAGCTTCATCCCAAATAATTTCATAATTTTTATTTTTAATTCCAGTCTACTGGTGGCTCCTCTTCACCCACTTCCAAAAGAACTATTTGCTTCCATCAAAATCATTCTGCATTTTTCTACCCCTTTTAATCTTAACTATCCCATTTTCTCTTTAATCACATGTTTTGTATTTATTTTTTCTATATATACACATTATATAATATCTTTCTCTCTTTCTTTTGTAGCATTCTCTTATATGCATTTTCTAAACCACAGCTTCTTTTATTTCATGATTTCACCAAGCTCCCCGTTTCAAACATTGCACCAGCATAATTCCCCTTTTGGGGGGGCATTCTGTAATATAATTTGTTTTACAATATCCCAAGAAGTCCATGCATTTAATTTCCTTAATTTTCTGTTCCTTCTCTTAGGAGATTAAATTATCAACTAACGTTTACTTACATAGGATTTGTAATTTATCTTCTCGCAGTCATTCTACTTACTGTAGCAGATCCATTCTTGGTACAACCAAAACAAAAAAAGTTCTGTCTTTTATTCAGAACCTATAATTATGCTTCTTTGCTTTACTAATCTCTCAATTGCTCATCATAAATGATGATAGTTTTATATTTATTCCTTAGCTGTATGTTCATTTCAACACTTACACATAAATCACATGTTTGAAACAGACCTCTTTGTAATAAAGCATTCCATTTGTTGGACTTCATAATCTTATGTCCAATAATCTGATGACAAAGGTGTTAAAATTATACTGTATTATCCTTTTCCTGGGTGTCTGCAAACTAAAGTGCCCCTCTAGACTCTGCCTGGATGTACACTTCTGAATGGCATTTTGTCTCCCAGCTATAATGACACAATTCCCAGAATTTGTTGAAGGGATTGCTATAACTTTCAGTGGAATATTCTGACCGAATCTGCAGAATCCTAGCCAATCAGCTATCTAGACTATCAAGCTTCTATATATTCAAATTAATTGCCTTTCTTGACATGGCAGTATCAGTAATACTTTGAAAATAATACAGCAGTTACCAGAAGTCAGCACAGATTTATGGAAAACAAATCTTGCCCAAATATCTTGATTTCATTTTTAAAATCAAACCTATAGAAATACTGTAGACATAATGTATCTTGATTTTGGTACATTAAATCTTGTTTCTGATCAGCCAACTACTTAGGGATGAGCATGACAATTAAATGGAGATACAGATGGCTCAAAATCATATTCACAATGGGTTCATAAACAGATCTTCATTAAACTGAAATTGAGAAGAACTGAATATGATATCACAAGGGTCAATCCTAGGCTCTGTACTATTCAAAATGTTTATTAACTAATTTGATGAAGAAGGAAGTGTTGAACAAATGTACAGATGACAGAAAGCTGGTTAGGGCTCGGTTAAAGAAATGGCCTGAAAATGACAGAAAAATGCAAAATTCTTCACTTAGGAAATAGAAATTAAATGTACCAATGCTGAATGGCAGATACCTGGCTTGGCAACAGTATTTTCAATACTAAACTTGGAATACCAGCTTATTATAACGCACCAAGAATTAACAAAATGTAGTTGCTTGGGAGGAAAATTCAGTGTTAGATGGCATTAATCGAAGTATAATTTTTTAAATGGCAGGATGTAATATTTCTATCTGAAATATCTGAAATCTGACTCTTGAGGATTGTACATAGTAAATGGGCACCAGAGTTACAAACCAATTCAGATAATCAGGATGATCGAGGGATTAAAAACCTCAGGACCTCAGAAGAAAGGCGGAAGATTCTAGGAACAGCTAGCTCTGAGAAGGCACGGGGTAGGGGTGAAATGTGACATCAGTCTTCAAATATCTGGAAGGAAATCATACCAATTATTGTGGCCTGTGCCACAGTATTCCAAAATGCAGGATATGGAATAATATGGAGAAATTGTAGGATGGCAGATTCCTACTAAATGTAAGAAAATGCCCTAACCCCAACAGGAATCCAACAGTGGAACCAATTACACAAAGAAGGGGTGATTATCCAAGCGTATGTCTTCCAGCAGAGGCTAGTTAGCCAGCTGTTGGAGATGCCTTAATGTGGATCCTGCAAAGAGTAGAGTTCATGCCTCACAAGCCCCTTCTAAGTTTATAGTTCTACGATCATTGCATAAATCAGCTGATATTGAACGGAAAAATATTGTCACAAATAAATACAGAGCAAAGAGTCCAATCCAAACATTCAGCATACAACAATGCCAGAGATTATTAATTGTTGCATTCCAAGCAATTCAGGTGATCAGATACCATGAACCACCAGTGGCAACAATGTCACCATAGCCAGAATTCAAGACAACTATTTCTTGCGGTCTTTTAAAAAACAGCACAGACCTGATTAAAACATCAGCTTTTAAAAAGAGAAGTTTTCCCAATTCCAGTTTGGGGCATTATCTTCAGGCAGCCAGCTCAAAGATATAACTCAACGTTTCAGCGAAATACCATACTTGGGAAAATTATGATCAAGTACAAAATCAAGTTTAAATTCAGCCCCAGTCTCAAATAACTGCCAACTATTCTAAACTAGGAAAAGGCCGTGCTGTCCCCTCCCCTGTCCCACTACTTTGTGACCCCCTGATCCCGATTGCACCGATAAATTTTGGCAGCGTAACTGCAAAATTCAGTCAGTTTTGTACCAATCTGAGATTTAAAAAACACACGGACTTGAAGTATAAGTCCAACTATATGCCTATGCAATTTTAAACAATACAGATAGCAAGGAAAAAACAACCCCCCAAAATCCTATAAGACCAAAGAATGCAAATCATTATTTTATAGCTCTTACTCTACTTCCAAAATATTGTGTAGCACTTGGCCACCTCTGCTCTTGATCTTAGATAATTAAATTACACTTCTGATATCTTTTGGAAATTAGTTATTTCAATGAGAGCTGCAAAAGCAGTTTAGCATTCATAAAGCACTTGAATAAAATTGCAAACCATTCCCCAGTTTACGTGACCCCCACATACTTTTGCCATGGCTCCTGCCTGGCCTGTGTGCCCTGTTATTTGAGGAGACACCTGCGTCAAGGTCTCTGCCAGCACATTGCTTGCATTTCCCTGTATGGTGGGGACAGAATATTGCAATCCGGCACCTCGGCCTCTTCCAGTTGTCCCAAGGGAACCATTCATTACCTGCCCTTGTCCTTGTTGGCTCTGATTCATTAAACTGTGGCCAGAGTTATTGTTGAGAAGACCTGGATGAGCCTGGTTGAAGCCAGTGTTCATACATATCCCAGAACCTGTCTGGGAGGTTGCTGGACTGTTTGTCACCATTCCCACTTGTTTCTGTGCTTGAGAATTCAGGCCTGGAGTGGCTGTGGTGTTGGGCCCAGATGTGCTGGCTGCTTGTTTGGCCAGGCTTGAAACACCAGCGTCTGCCTGATTTAATGGGCTCTTGCCCATCACATTCAAGTTGCCAATATTCACACTGTTTGGTTGTGCCGGGACCTGGCTATTGATGCTCTGCTGGACAGGGCTGCCAGAGTTCACATTCCCAATTCCTTGGTTAAGAGAAGAGCCACTGCCTCCCCTCAGAAGTTCAGAAAGTTGTGTGTGTTTAGAAACTGCATCTGGAACAATGTTTCCACTGCTGCTTACAAGGTTCAGCTCTCCATTGGGGATCAATTCATCAGGAAGATCGTTTTCCAAATCAAAGAAAGTTCCAAATTCTGTAAAGTTAACAGAAATTTGTGTAAGAAAGAAAAATTTTATACCCAGTTAAATCAATTCTGAACATAGTTTAGAACACAAAACAAATGCTGTACAGCACAGCTTTTTTACCTAACATATTGATGGAGGCAGTTGCGAGAGAAAATTAAAAACGACCATATATTAATACTTCTTTTAAAAACACATAAAGCAAAAGTAATGAAATTAAACAAGGAACAACAGTAAATTAAACGATTCAAAAACATTTATCATTTGTTTTCCTATACAAAGTATTATTTTAACATTTAGAAAATGATTCGTACGATCAGAAATCCACGAACAGAAAAATACACATAAGAACATGAACTGCATTACCATGACTTAGAAAATCTCATACAAAATGTAATCGATAGAGATGCAAGCAGGACCAGCTAATTCAGGAGATTCCTATATTTGTAATAGCAATGAAGGGTTCTGCTGCTATAAGGAAACTGTACATTTGTTTAAACCCTAAAGCAAAAGCTAAAGAGTAAAAACCGTCCAGATTCTCACAACACTAGCACAGCTAGCATCTTCAGAATTTAAAAATGAGTTTGAATTTTCAAACGTATACATATAACTATGGTTTAGGAATATTGCAAAAGGCACGTTTTTCAAACGGCAACTGGACTTTCTTGAAGAAGTTTCAATTTCTTGAAGATGTCTTCAAGGAAAAATCAAGAAAGTCCTGTTGCCCTTTGAAAAAAGCGTGTTTTGGCACAACCATAACCTGGATGATTGAGAACCTTCACAGACAAAATGGTTTAGGGATGCTGATTATGTCTGTGGGCAGTGGAATGGAGGAAGAGATGTTTCAAAAGTAAACAATTGTTGCATATGGTTTATGGAGATTGTACCACATTACAATTAGCAATGCATTCTCAAAACTTAACTTCTAAGCTTCCCGTAAACCGCATCAGTCAGGCTGAACATAATAGTAAAATACAGTTTACTGGCAATCAGATAAACAAATAGTTTACCTCTAGGCCTGAACAACTCTTTAAGTTTTGTTCAAGCCATTACACAGATAGGAACATTAAAATATGAGACATGTATATTAACATTATCTAAATCTGAAGATGACAAATGCTTCAAACAAGTATGTAATATACATCAAAAAGTGTTTTCAAAATTAAATAGATATGCACGTAATGTAATTTTGCTAATGCAGTATTTCATTCATTGTGCTTATCTGAAGGACTGTCTTTTCCTATTATATTTACCAACCCACCACAACAGGGAAACAGGGTTCCCCCCCAATTAAGAAAGTCCAGCTAGTGAGACTAAGACAAAGGGCCTTTTCTATAGCTGCTCCCTCCCTGCATTTTATAGATGGGACACAATGTCAAAAAAAGGAAAGCAGGAAGTTCTCTCCTTTCTATAACATAATGTATGACATTGCTGAAACATGTAATAATTTTGAAGCCACATTACAGCTAAGCACCTCTGAGTTTACGTTATACCACCGTGCGTCAAAGAAAGAGGCTTTTGAACTCTGCAACCACAACTTCACAAGCCTCTTTGGAAGACGACCTCGTAATCAGATCCAACTAAAAGCCCTATACGATGGAATCGCTTGGGAGTCGGGAAGCACACTCATTGAAGTAAACATAAATACTTCCAGAAGACAACCACCATTCTAGTTGACAACGGAAGATCATGGAAATGTTTTGGCATTTGTGAAGAAGCGACGGGGGGCATTTTAACACGCCCGGCACCAAAGAACGTCCAAGGGAAAAGCGAAGGGCCGGGGCTGCCGCTAAAGCCTCCTCTGCTCGGCACGATGCGCCTCCCGGGAACCCTGCTTGACAGAAGCCGGTGACCTTGTGCGGCGGCACCATCCAGTCCTCCCCTCGCCGCCGCCTCCCCGGTTCCTCCTGCCCGATCTTTCCGGACCCGGGATTGCGGCCCTCTTTTCAGAGCCGCTGCCCCGCGGGCTCGGGCAACGAGCGGCGGAACAGAAGCCCAGCGCCGGGCGGCCGGGACACCCGCCGAGGGCCTCCCCCTTGACAGGCCGCCCGGGCCGGCAGCCTCGTCTCACCTGTGGTGTCGGAGGCGGAGAAGCCGGGCGAGCTGAGCTTGGCCCGCTTGGCGTTGGGCGGCCCGTCCAGCAAGTTCTCCGCCATGGCCTCCGCCGCCCGCCGCCGCTGCGGCCTCGGTCTCCCTCGCGGCTCCGCGCTCTGCCGGCCGCGGCTTCCTCCGCCGCCGCCGCCGCCGCCTCCGCGTCGTTCTCCCGCTCGCCGCCGTGGCGGGGCTGGCCGAGAGGCTGGGCCGCCTTCCGCTCCTCAGCGCTTCACTACCGGCCGCCCCCGCCGCTGCGCGACCCCCATCTCGGCGGCCGCGACGGGCAGCAGCAGCAGCAGCAGCAGCAGGACCCCCGCTGGCGGCGGCGGAAGCGCGGCGGCGCCCCTCCCCCTCGCGCAGTGCCCGGATGGCGCCCGCGCCCCCTCCCTCCTCCTCCTCCTCCTCCCTCCGTCAGGCGGGCGGTCAGTCGCAGCGGACGCCGTTCTCCCTGTCCTCCGCCGGCCCGCCGCGCCTTCGGGGCCCAACGTCCCCACGGGGAGCGCGCACGGCGGGGCTCACGCCGCTGGACCGGAGCGGGCGGGCGGGTGGCGGCGGCGGCGGCCCGCGGTGCTGGCAGCGCGTCCTGGAGGAACTGGGCGGCCGAGGCGCAAAAGGACCCGCCCGTGCGGCGTCAGCGGCCCCGCGGCGGCTTCCCCGCGGCCCGGCTCCCGCCCTGGCCCGGCCCGGCTCCCGCCCGCGACGCGCTCCGGCTCCGCGACAAGATGGCGGCTGTTGATTCCTCAATTAAAAAAAAAAAGTTTTTTCTCTTCTCTTTTCCACAGACAAAGGGGCGGGGCCGGGCGTGCGCGCTCGCCTCATTGCGCACGGCGCGTCCCTCTCGCTTCGCCGCCGCCATCGCCGGAAAAGCACGAGCGTAGCCGAAGCTCTGCCGGCCACTCGGTCCGTTTCTCGGCGCCTCCCGCGAGCCGCGCCGGGGAGGCAGCCGCTGCCGGGAGCGCGCAAGGCTCTTTTCCCTGTGGGAGTCGGTTCGTGCGCGCCCCCGACGGGCCTCCCGTCACTCCTGTTTCCTGTCACAGGTTTCGGCCACCGGTGCTCCCGTTGGGGTCACGGAAGAAAGCTCGGATTCCCCCACCCCCCGCACGAGTCCTTCCCCCCACTTTGTGCCACAGCTGAGGGTGGGGCTTCTCCCCCGATGCCCCCCCCGTTCCCCTCCTCTGCCCTGCCTTGGGACCCCCGAGCCAGCCTCGCGGCCCACCTGGCGGCTCATCCCTCTCCCGGCGGGCCGGCGCAGCCTCTCCGCATTTCTGCTTCCCTCGTGCGCTTCCGGGTGCGGTGGGGGAAGTACAGGTAGGCCTGTGGCTCGGTCTGTCCGTTCAGCAACTGTTCGAAGTTACGACTGCCGTAAAAGGATAGTGACCCCGGTGCCCCAGGTACAGGCTCCGGATGTCCCCACGGTCCATTTTCACAATTTCTGGGGTTCCCTGCGGGCTTTCCCCAAACAGCGTCGGTGAGGAGGAGGCCAGCTGGACCGGGTCAGCCGTCGTGGCCAGGTGAGGTTCTCGCTTGGCAGTGAGAAGCGTGACGTCCCACTTTACAAGTTCCATGTGGTTCAGTAATTGAAATTCTGGTCCAAATTGGTCGTAGCCTGAGGATTACCTGTAGCGTAAAGGTGCTGTAACCAGCATGGAACGGAAAAGAATAAGTCTTTATTATAAGAATAAGGTTAAGAGGGTGGCCTTCTGCTGGTACTGAGGCCGGTGGTGCAGGCTCCAGCTCGTGTAAGTACTCAAACTTTTTACTGTGCCCTGCTTCACACAGGCCTTTGAATCAAGGACTTTGCCTTCGTTTTTGTTGAAATTCTTACTTACTTCAGTCCATCGTTCCAACTTGTCAAGGATCTACTGTGCTTCAAAATGATTGCTTTTCCTCACCCTAACTCAGATAAATATGTCTTGAATGGAAGAGTATATCTATTTCAGCGATCTGTAACCTTTCCGGCTTGGTGAATTGGCCCCAGGGGTGTGTGGGTGTGGATGGTTCTGTGTGAACCCCAGGTTTGTGTGTGCAGCTTCACTTGTGCGAATGGCAGACACATGCACCCACTGCTCGGGCAACTGGAGCTTTGCATGCAAACGCAAGTGTGCCTACCGCTTGCATGAATGGAGTTAAGCACATGCACGCGCTTGCCTGCCACCTGCATGGCCCGGTTCTGAACCGACCATGGCCAGGTACTGGACCATAACTAAGGGGCTATGGACCCTTAGTCTATTTCACTTACTCCCAGCTGTTACTTCCAGATGTTGGGTATGACTTTTAACCTGCTACTTATCCATCTAATAGTAGCATAACTCAAGGCACATTGTGCCTTATTTAATTTAATCTATTCACGTTTGTTACGAATGAAGGCAAGTATACGTATCCCAGGAGCCAATCGGTCCCAGGAGCCAATTGGTCACCGGGACCAGAGATTTAGTCTTCCGAGCTTTCGGATTTGTGCTGGAGCCCATCCTCAGGAAACTTCTCTCTAGCAGAATGTGTCACATTAAGAATGTAAATTGAAATAATGAAACGTAAGGTTCTGAGTTAACTCTCTGGGACCAGGATCAGTGGTGACAGATCAGATGAACTATCACCAACTACTGCTTAAGTTTGGGGCCAACATATGGAGGGAAATAAGTTTCTACACTGCCCATCTCACCTAATTGACTGCGCGGTTTACAACAACATGATAATATAAACATGCAACTAAAAGCATCTTAAAAAGAAGAACAAGGTTAAAATTTACACGCACAAAAATGAAAATCAATGTTAAAACAAGTTCTAAGAAATCAGAAGACTAAAAAGTTAATAAAGGTGGAGGAAGTGCCCTCAAGCCACCGGCCATTCCAGAGTTGCATCAACCTCTTAGACTCCTATGCTGCTAATCGGCGGAGCCAGGTGTAACACTATTCTGGGAAAGCAGAAGATGGGAGCTCGCCCTGAGTTATTCCTCCTAGATCCCACCGGTTGAAATTCTTTGGCCGACGAAATGCAGAGAGAAGCCAGACAATTATTTTTTTCTCCTAGCTACGTTCAGGGAATATTTTCAGTCAATGCCAGGCTGTTCTACTGATTCTACTGATCTTTAAAAGGCTTATTTATGTTGCTGGGCAGATTGAAACCAACCAATGTTGCCTGGTTTGGGAGGTGAGTCATATTATTATCCCGTATCTTTATTATTAAAAGCCTTATTAATATTAATAGTGCAACGGGAGGCCCAGGAGCCGTATAACAGCCACAGAAGAAGGAATCCCGCTTCGAAAACCTTAAACCAAGTTTAAAAGGGCTAGGACAGCCTCAACACTAAGCCAAAGGGACAGAAAATGGTGCCATCCCGTGGTCAAAGTAACTATAGCAGCCATCAAAAGAAAAAAAATGGCATTTTAAAGGTTTTAAATGGCATTTTAAGGTTTTTATTCTTTATTATTAAAACGTTAATATTAATAGGCCATCCTAGGCCTTCTTAACTTGGTTTAAGGCTTTTGAAGCAGGATTTCTTTTCCTGTTCCTTTGTTGCAGCAAAGTGACCACCTGTCGTCCTATTAATATTAAGCCATTAATATAGGATAATAACCTTAAAAATTCCATTAAAAAGGTTTATTTCTTTTTGTTACTGCAAGCAGTTGCGAAGCAGTAGAGGTGGCTCATGGCGTGCAATCGGATCTCTTTGGATACATTGCAGTCCTGCTCTGGAACACTGGATGCCAAAGTGACGCATAGAACTACAGTTGTTTGCTTTGCAACCATAGAATTCTGGTTGGTTTTTGAGATTTAGCCAACACCCGTACAGTCCTCACATACTCTAGGATTTTTCAAAACAAAGCACAATGAAATCTATTATAACAGATTTGTCTGTTATAATAGGCTTTCTCACACATCCATCAAGGCAGCAGATCGCCTCTCCAGTGTTTCTTACCTCCTCCCCACCCAGAAACAAAACCTAAAAGATGCATATGGGAGAAATGATGTCACCGCCACTTTATTTTCCTGAAATTGCTAGTATCCAGATTGTGCGATCGTAATGCGATGTATGGGCCAATTCTGAAATAGACATCTCCCATCCTACTTAGGTCAAAGGAGAAGACAGTCACCTTATAGGAGAACTGGTAAAACGGGCCCACTGTTTTTTTTTTAAACTATATTAGAACTCTCATTTTATACAAGTCACAATAAAAAGCATATGACAAAAGTCCTCGCACCTTTCAAGAGAGACGCAAACCTAACCAGTAAGCAAGTAGCTTAACCCCTAAATTTGTCACTTGCAGAATGTTATTTGAAAGGAATATTTTGTCGATTAAAGTTCACAGGCAACCAATGCATCGTATCGTTTGATCCTTCGCTTCTCATTGCGTGTACCCATGTATTACTTGTTTCTTACACTATAAAAAACTAGCCCGCCCCCTTAATAAACACACTTAGCTGGGCCTGAATTTTTCAATGATTTGTATTTCCAGGAGACCCAGAATCCCCTTTGGCAAAGGTAAAGGTGCATGTTTTTTCTCCCAGATTTGGGGGAATAGGTCTTTGGCTCCGCTTGCATTGAGGGGGCTTGGGTTTTGGGGCAATGCCAGCTTCCTAGTCATCGGGACGTCTGTTTTTCAGCGCCCAGCATTGTTTTGCATGTCCAAAGTTTTTTTTTTTTCAAACAAGTTTTATTCAATTTTTAACAATTTAAATAAGTCTCTTTTCAGTAGACAGCATATTTCCGGGTCATCACTTTTACGTGCAAATATGACAATAGTTTTATAGTATTTTTAACATTTAACTTAGTATTTTATCCCATTTTTACTTCCATTCCATTTTTTACAGACAAAGAGCCAAACAAATTAATCCTAGTCTCAGATCTTAATCTCAATCTATGTAACCCCATTTCATTTCAAATTATTATAAATAGTTCTTAAGCATTTATATTTCTTTTAAAAATAACAATATGTTTGCTCATCATATAAAGAATAAAGTTTATCCATATCTATCCTTAAACTATCTTCACATTATTAATGCTCTTTTATCATTTACATATTTCTTTTATCCGTCAGATTTGCCCTTTCATCACGTATTCTTTCCATAATTCTAAATCAATACAAGCTTTAACACAAAAGAAATAAAAAAAACCTAGACTTACCCCTTTACTACTTTGAAAGTGTCACCTCAGTGATTAACATAATAACATTATAATAATCATAGAGATAGAGAAAAAAAAGAAGAGAAGAAAAACTACATAACATTATATATCTTTTCAGTCGGGTTCTGCAACACATATCCCCCCAATTTAAAATTTATTTATTTCAAAGTAATAGTAAAAAATAATTAACCTTGGTTACTGACAACTCTCATTTTTAGACATCTTCAAGAATTATTTCAATTAATTCAATTTGTCTAATCAACATTTACCTTTTTTTATAAGTAAAAAGTGAGAGTGTACCTTCATCTAAAAAAAATTGTTGTCAGTAGCCCCTCTATTGTTTTATATTTTAATAATTATGGTATATTCTTATTACCCATCTTCTCCATGCAGAACCCCCTTCTTAATACCTTAGCCATTATCTCTATGTAAATGAGTTTCTTTCTTCATTATATAATTCCCATATTTCTCTTATCTTCTGCTCCTGTTTCTTGTTCCCCCTCCTCCTCTTTCTGCTATGTCCCTTCTCCATCCACTTGAATCCCTCTCTCTCTCATTACCTTTCTGCTCTCTTTTCTTCTGGGCCTTTCTACCTTGCCTAATTCCATAAATGTTCCTTTTTAATTGCTTTCTTAGATTTCATTTTTGGACCACCCTTCCTTTCCTTTTTATTTGTAGTGATCTTTGTGTTAGTTGTCTCTTTAAGATGGCTTTCCTTGTGCTGACTCCTCCTTTCCAGGATTCCTTCTTGTTCTTTGTTCGCCATTTCCATGTCTTCGACCAAAAGCCAAATTAATTCAGTCACTTCCTGTAGCAGTTCTTTCATGCTTTTAGATTCCATTTTAATTCCTTGTATGGCCACAAAAGTTTTTATTTTCTTTATTTCTTCTTCTTTAAATTTTTTTTTTAAATCTCAACCCACGCCCAGGGTCTGTATCAATATCACCAACTAGTCCAGCAGTCTGTCTTTTATTTAAGTTCAAACTTTCACCTTCTATAGTTCTTGCTTTTTTGTTTCAATATTTGTTTAAAATTGTAACAATTCCAATCCACAAAGGAACAAGATATTTTTCTTCTTCTTTAAATTCCAGTTTTTATCCACTGAGTGGCACTTTCTGTCACAAAAAATCTTCTCCCTTTCCTTTTGTTTTAATATTCAGGGTTTTTCGAGCCTCAAACTTAAATTCTTACTCCGGCCCGGTTCGAAGTACCTTATAGCTGCACTTCCTGTCCGCCCTTCTTGGATGTCCCCCTGAGCATCTTTGAAAGTGACCTTCCAATGATGGCTGACTTCCTGTCTTTGCGTCTTACTCGTCCTCCTAACTTCCTGTTCCAGAGAGCTTTTGGGGATGGTGCACTTCCTGTCTGTCCTTCTCGGCCGTCCCCCTGAGCATCTTTGAAAGTGACCTTCCAATGATGGCTGACTTCCTGTCTGTGCATCTTACTTGTCCCCCTAACTTCCTGTTCCAGAGACCTTTTGGGAATGGTGTACTTCCTGTCCGTCCTTCTTGGCCGTCCCCCAGAGCATATTTGAAAATGACATTCCTGTCATGGCCGACTTCCTGTACGCATGTGTTACTGGTCCCTCCAACTTCCTTTCTCAGCGAATGGTTTACTTCCTGTCTGTCCTACCACGAGAGGAGGCCGAAGGCCATCATAGAGGGACGATTTGTGAGGGGAAAAGGAAAAGGTGGTGTCAGAAGGTATAAGAAGGAATAAGAGGGAGGGGGGAACCGTTTTAATAGAGTTCATTTGGGTATTCTCCCATATGTTTATTATTAATATGTTATTTATATTAATAAGACAAGAGGAGGCGGAAACGGGCCGGAGCGAACCAAGAGGGGAGGGGGGTTTCTTTTTGAAAATTTTAATGGTTTTAATACTTTTAATGTTTAAGATCAGGCTTGTACTGTATTATCACATATGTTTATTATTAATATGTTATTTATATTAATATAATCCTCTGACACCCCAATGCCCCGACCATTACTTAATTTAATTCTTTATTGTTTAATTCATTTAATTATTTACTTAGTTTTTTATTATTTATTTATTTACTTTTTTATTATTTATATTTATTTATTTATTTTAATATTTCTATTTCTCTACCTAGACTCGAACTCAGATCTACATTGTAAACAACAACCCTGCCTATACACCACCAGAGACCTGATGACTCTTAATACTCAACACTGCCTCTTAACACTGAAGCCGTCTCACAGGTTGTGACGTCACTGTCAGCTTCCGTCTTTTCAAGCAGGACTTCATTTTTTTATTATTATTATTGTTTATTACACTTGTATGCCGCTGTCTCTCCCTAAGGACTCGGGGTGAGTCAGAAAATAAAAAATACAATAGAATAACTTCACTAAAAAATCATTAAACGGTACAAGCCTGATATTAAACATTAAAACTATTAAAACCGTTAAAATTTTCAAAAGAAACCCTCCTCTTGTTCGTCTCGTTGGCACGCCTCTTCTCATATTAATATAAATAACGTGTTAATAATAAACATACATGATAATACAGTACAAGTCTCATATTAAACATTAAAACTATTAAAACCATTAAAATTTTCAAAAGAAACCCTCCCTTCTTGGTTCGCCCGCCTGGCTCCGCCTCTTGTCATATATAAATAACATATTAATAATAAACATACGCTGATAATACAGTACAAGCCTGATCTTAAACATTAAAACTATTAAAACCATTAAAATTTTCAAAAGAAACCCCCTCCCTCTTGGTTCGTCGGCCCGTTCTCTTGTCATATTAATATAAATAACATATTAATAATAAACATATGTGATAATACAGTACAAGCCTGATCTTAAACATTAAAACTATTAAAACCATTAAAATTTTCAAAAGAAACCCCCTCCCCTTTGGTTCGGGCCCGGCTTCCTCTTCTCATATTAATATAAATAACGTATTAATAATAAAATACATGATAATACAGCACAAGTCTCATATTAAACATTAAAACTATTAAAATTGTTAACAGGAAGTTAGGGGGACAAGTAAGGTACACGGACAGGAAGTCGGCCATGACAGGAAGGTCATTTTCAAAGACGCTCTGGGGACGGCCAAGAAGGACGGACAGAAATGCACCATCCCCAAAAGCTCTCTGGAACAGGAAGTTAGGGGGACGAGTAAGACGCATGGACAGGAAGTCAGCCATCATTGGAAGGTCACTTTCAAAGATGCTCAGGGGACATCCCAGAAGGGCTGACAGGAAGTGCACCATCCCCAAAAGGACGCTGGAACAGGAAGTTAGGGGACGAGTAAGATGCACGGACAGGAAGTCCGCCATGATGGGAAAGTCGTTTTTCAAAACGAACTAGAGAAACAGACAGGAAGTCAGCCATCCTAGGAAGGCTGCTGCAAAATGAATTTGTGGTTCCTATTCCTCCATGGACCACAACATGGCAGTGGTTTCATTCCCCAGGGCTGCAGAACACACAAAGAGGAAAGAATCCTGTTTCAAAAGCCTTAAACTGAATTAAAACGCCTATGATAGCTTCCATAGATGCAGAATAATAATCTTAAAATGCCATCGAAAGGGTTTATTTTTTTTCTGGCTGCGATACCTGGTTCTCCACAGGATGGCAGAGTTTTCCGTTCCTACCGATAGCATTGAGACCATCAAAAAGCCTAGGATGGCCACACTCAGTGTTAATGCTGTGGGAGGGAAAACAGTGCCATCCTGTGGCCAAAAGCAGAGATTGCAGTCGCAAAACGATATCTAAATAGATGATGTGGTGGGCTTTGAAGTGACATCATTAGAATGCAGCATTACATTGCCTTTTCTCATAGTTCTTTCAGTCAGGCTGATGTTTTCACAAACCAGCCACTCAGAGTTTTTGGACAGGACAGCAAATGTTATTGTTGAGTGCTTTTAAAATACAGAACAGCGATACAGAAAGAACACATTTTGTGCTTCAACACTGACATTTCAAGAAATGAAAGTGTCTTAACAGCCCAGTTAACCCTTTCTGTATTGAACGTGGTGTTTTCCCCGCCCCTTCCCTTTCAATCGTAAATCATTGGAATATAACAATTAAATTATAGGAACAAAAAATAAAATCACTAGAGCAAACAAACAAGAAAAGTTGGTTACAAATCCTTTGTGTCATCCTTTCATATTCATCACTCACAATTATCAAAAAGAAAATTTCTCATATTATCAATAAAATATTATCTATTTATCAATTATTACTTGTGTACAATTAAACTATTATTTCATCATATATACTAGATATATTTTAATCTAAAATTTATGTTATACTTTCATCCAATGGTTATATACATCAACATTATATTTTATATCAGGCTATTATATTTCTATTACAAAATTATATAGTCTATTGCATTACCAAGTCTTTTTATCCAACCTTGATAAAACAAACTCGTATCTTATAAAATTGTTTATCTTCTTGTTCTCTAATTTCAAATGTCAATTTCCTCATTCTTACTCACTGTGCAAGAAGGGCAGAGCCCGAGGCTCCTTGGGTGGGTGGGCAGAAGACAGACAACCCCTTGGGGCAGAGATCCTCCAGGGCCTCAAGAGTGTGGTCCCAGTCCTGGGCCCCTCTGCCGCTGGGGCAACGGCTGCCCGCAGGAGAGAGGAGGCAGAGTGAGAAGAAGACCCACCTTAGACCCCCACCCCAGCCTGAACGAGGCCAAACTGCCGCTGATT
>CM019164.1:19982590-20003250 GCA_009733165.1 Naja naja
TCTCTCTCTGTCTCTCTGTTTCTGTCTCTGTCTCTCTGTCCGTCTCTCTGTCTCTGTGTGTGTGTGTGTCTCTCTCTGTCTCTCTGTGTCTCTCTGTCTCTGTCTGTCTGTCTGTTTCTCTCTCTCTCTCTCTCCCAGGCTGACTTGACATGTATTATCCCAAAGGATTATCGCTGCACTGAGACACCCTTCAGGTCCCCAAAGGTATGTGTGCCATTGTCCACCAAGGTTGGCCCTCTGCCCACTATTGACAGCGTGTTTTCCATTGCGAGCTGAAACTATGTTGTACAAAAGTCGCAGCTTGCTGAGAGCAGGGGTGGGAATGGCCCAGTGACGCAGGTTGCTTCTCCAGAAGACGCTTCTGTTGGGTTCAACCTTCTGCCTCGCAAGTCTACGTGCTTCTTTGGTCGAACACAGCCAAGATAGGTTTTGGGTTTTTTTTTCCCCCCGTGATGGCTTTCTTCTATCCACATATGTCTAAGAGCTTTCAAAACTGGTCTTCTGCTAAAAAAATGTTCCTCACACTCTCTTTATATTTCATAGCTGGCTGGGGAATTCTGGGAGCTGAAGTCCACAGGACTTAAAGTTGCCAAGGTTGGGTGGCCTGATTTAAACTTTTCCTCTTCCTCCTCTTCTTTCTCCTCCTCCTCTCCAATAACCCCAATCCCTTCTAGCGCTGATGATGTTGCGTAGTTGGGTGATGAAAGGTTTAGAAAAAAACAAGCAAGCTCAGAGAGCACCAAGGACCCCACAATTCTTCTTCTTCTCATTCTCCTCCTCCTCCTCCTCCTCTTCCTCCCCTCCTTCTCCTCCTCTCTACAAATCCCACTCACTTCTAGCATTGATGATGTTACCTAGTTGGGTAATGAAATGCTTAGTACAAAACATCCAAGCTCAAAGAGAACCAAGGACACCACAATTCTTTCCTTCCTTCCTTCCTTCCTTCCTTCCTTCCTTCCTTCCTTCCTTCCTTCCTTCCTTCCTTCCTTCTTCTTCTTCTTCTTCTTCTTCTTCTTCTTTTCTTCTTCTTCTTCTTCTTCTTCTTCTTCTTCTTCTTCTTCTTCTTCTTCTTCTTCTTCTTCTTCTTCTTCTTCTTCTTCTTCTTCTTCTTCTTCTTCTTCCTCCTTCTCCTCTTTTAATAGAACAGCGCATTGCGAATACAGTTACAGGGGTAGAGTTTCCACCCCCGACAACTGGATACAGTAAAATAATTTGCTTGTTTAAAAAAAACCTTAGCAATCTTATTTTTCGACACTGGTTCCTCCACTCACGATGGGAAAGCTGGTGTATCTCACCCAACGGATTAATACCTGTCAGCGACATACCTGGTTCCTGCCTGAAGGCAGGTCAGCTTAGAAGATGAAGGATGTGCCTTGTGTCTTAACCCACAAGTACAACTTGACAGCCGAGCGTTCCTGTGATTAGTGCTTTACTTTTAAGCCTAAAAATGTGGGCTGGCTTAGGCGTGTGTATTGTAAACCATTTTTAAAGACAACTCTTAAAAGCCAAGAGATTAATCTCATTCAAACCCAAGCTATTAAGCATTGCTTTCCTGTCAAACACCAGCGGGGTGAGAATATTCCCTTCGCAAAGCTGCAGGTGTACGGCTAAAAAAAAAGAGAGAAAAAAAGTTAATGACTTTTCTCCTTCTTTCCATCCACAGTGGAGGGTTTTCTTCATGGGGCTTTTGTGTTCAAGGTTTTTGTGCGCTAGGATTTGTCTTTTAGGCGTTTTTCTTGTCACCACAAAGGTTAATATTTGCCTGGGGCCCTATGGAAAAATCAAAAAAAGGCTTACCACACACCCTTTTACTTCGCTCGCTCCTAATGGTAACCATTGTTGGGATTTTTATCTGGTGAGGTTTTCTGGCTCCGGCGGTCGATTGATGAGACTTTGTGAAAAAAGATAATCTTTGGGCGGTTTTATCGTGCTGATAGCAATAAAAATAAAGTGCTCTGGGAGGCATCCATGAAGCTGGAAGAGTGTGCCTGAACGCAGCTCTCCTAATTGCAAACTGGCTTTTTTTTGGCAAACCTGCTTTTTAAAAGAAAAATTCTAAAGTGGACTAACATATATTGTTATGTAAGGAATAAATAAGTCACAGAGCTAGTGTGGAAGATAGGAAGGAAGGAAGGAAGGAAGGAAGGAAGGAAGGAAGGAAGGAAGGAAGGAAGGAAGGAAAAGACAATAGACTGATGAAAGATAGATTTTGTGTGATGACCCAAAGGGGCGTGGCACAAAGGCAACACAGTCACATAAGTAAGAAGAGTCCCTTTAGCACCTCCAACTTTGCCCCCAATGTCCAGGTTACCTTCAGCTGGAGAAAAAACTCTCCCAAGAACAGTCTTTAAGTGGAGGAAATTCAGTCCGAAAACAAAGTACGTACAAACTGTAAATAAAAATCCACACAAACCACGCTGCAGCAATTAACTGGACAGGGCAGGAGAAGGAATTGCAGACTTGAAAGGCCAACAAAACACACACAGTTGGGAAGACCCCAGGAACCCAGATAAGCCTCAACCATAAAAGATAACTAACAATTTGCTCCCAACAATTTGCTGTGTGCAGCTTCCCTTTTTAAACCCTGTGTTCCCAGCTGCAGCTAATGAAGGGAATCAGGGCCCTTTCCTCCCCCATGAGCCATGCAACTCACATTGCTCCCTTCTCCGTTCCTCCCTGCGTGCCCTAGGATGAAGAGGAGGTGGGCCTGGGTCTTCCTCTGAACTCTCTCTCCCTTGTTCTACCCCTTCCCTGCTCTGCCCAGCTGGACTTTGCCCTTCCCCAGTTTCTTCCACACCCAACAGAGCCACATTCCCACTTCCTGTCAGCTGCTTGGCCTCCCCCTCCAAATCAGATTCTGACAGGGGCATGACAGATAGATATAGATGGACTGATGATAGACAGACTCTTATCACACACGAGCACCAAATATTAATGACAATTTTAGGCAAGGCGTCTATTCCCAGAGAGAGGAAAATAGCAATAGATTGCTGACAATTTCTCAATTTTGTGTGAGATTTCATCCAGTTTTCATTCCTGGCCTGTGAGTCAGCTTGTAATTCTGGAAACAATTAGCCCTATCCAAGATTCTCCAACATTTAGCATCCTCCAAATGATTATCCTGAAAAATACCATTCGTCAGACGTTTTCATTGAGTTCCTCTGGTGCATTATTAAATTAGCAAAAACAGAGATTAATGTCCAGAGAGTACCAAAGATCAGATTACATTCCTTCATGTCTCTGCAAATTACTAAAATTAGGGATTAAGTCTATCAGGGCTTGCTCGATGCTGATCACTTCCCCCATCTTCTCATTATATTTATATATTTATATATATTTATGTAACATGTTTGTGTGCTCAATTTTCTTTAACTCTGGCTTTACACAACTCACAATTCCATGGGGCTGAGAGACCAAGATGAAGCAAGGTTGAAGCCACCCATGGATGTAGCTCCTATAAACCTTCACCATTTGTGGTGTGGCTTATAGAAGTTGGAGTGAAGCAACATGTGGAGAACCTACCTCTGGAGCGGAAGCGTCACACTCTGTCTTTTGAACCAGTTTGGTCTAGTGGTTAAGGGACCAGGTTAGAAATCAGGAGACAGTGAGTTCAGGTCCTGCCTTAGCCCTCAAATCACCAGCTAAGTGATTTTGGGCCAATCACCAGGGGACAGTGAGTTCTAGTCCCACCTTAACCATCAAAGCCAATTGGATGACTTTGGGACAATCACCAGGCGATGGTGAGTTCTAGTTCTGCCTCTGGCATGAAAGTTGGCTGGGTGACTTGGCCAGTCCTTCTCTCAGCCCACCGCATCTCACAAGTTTGTTGTCGTGGGGAAAAACAAGATGAACATGTTTGCCCTCTTATTTGTAAAACTAATAAAGGTGGGATACAAATTAATAAATAAAACCAAAGTCCAATGCTCTAAATGGTTATTTGCATCACCAGTGGCTAGGGAAGATGGGAATTGTCGCTCAGCCCTTCCACTTGCCCAAAAGCATTTGGTCTGACCGTCCTTCTGCCTTCTTGCAACGGTTTTAAGTGCATTTCAATATACTTTGGAGAATCATCCAAGGACTTGTTTCAGATGGCATGGCTAGTCTAGTGAAGAGAAGGACCAGGGGAGGCCATGATAGCAATGTTCCAATATTTGAGGGGCTGCCACAGAGAGGAAGGAGTCAAGCTATTTTCTAAAGCACCTGTAGGCCAGACAAGGAATAATGGATGGAAACTGATCAAGGAGAGATTCAACCTGGAAATAAGGAGGAATTTCCTGACAGTGAGAACAATCAACCCATGGTACAGCAGTTGCCCTCAGAAGTTGTGGGAGCTTCATCCTTGGAGGCTTTCAAGAAGAGACTGGACTCCCATCTGTCAGAAATGGTGTAGGGTCCCCTGCTTGGGCGGGGGGTTGGACTAGATGACCTACAAGGCCCCTTCCAACTCTGTTAATCTGTAAGATGTCCAGCTTGAAGTTGAGTGGAACATCTAGAGCGGAAAATATTTCTCCTGGTCTCATATTCTCCTTTCGCCGCCGCTCAGCTCACGTGACGAGGAAAACAAGTTGGATCAAGAGGTTTTGTTTGCGCTACCACCAAGAGTCATTTATTCACAATCCCACCAAATCCTATTTTTCACGCTCCCTGCCACAACATAATACAGATTTATATTTCCAACCAGTGGTTATATAACCATCCAGGTGTCCTTTCCCACTTACAATCGCAAGAGGCAGAGTAAGGAAGCCACCAGAAGCACAGAGGATGGCCATAAGGGAGGGTTTTATTTCTTCTGGTCATGGGTTTATAACTCGCTATTGTTTCTCCGTTAACTGTCACCGAGACGAAAAACAAGTATTACCACTCTTAAAAACCATTACAGGCAGTCCTCGACTTACGATCGAACCCAAAATTTCCATTACTATGTGACACAGTTGTTAAGTGAGTGGCTCCCCATTTGACCTTTCTTGGCCAGTTGTTAAAGTGAAGCAGCGCAGTTGTCAAATTAGGAACATGGTTGTTAATGAACCCGGCTTCCCCATGGAATTTCGGCTTGTCAGAAGGTTTGCAAAAAGGGAATCACGTGACCTACAACCCATCGTAAATATGAGTCAGTTGCCAAGCAGCTGAATTTTGATCACGTGACCCTGAGGAGGCTGTAACGGTTGTTAAGTGTGAAAAATGGTCAGAAGTCGCTTTTTTCCCCACTGGCGCTGTAACTTTGAAGTCACTAAATGAACTGCTGTAAGAGAACTACTTGTATTTATAAAGTAATAATAATAATCCCACCAGGCTCAAGGCTGATTCAGCCTCCCATCCTTCCGAGGTGGGTAAACTGAGGACCCAGATTGTTGGGGGCAAGAGGCTGACTCTGTAAACTGCTTAGAGTGGGCTGGAAAGCACTGGGAAGTGGTATATAAGTCTGCTATTGCTTGGGAAAGAAGAAAGGAAGGAAAGGAAGGAAGGAAGGAAGGAAGGAGGAAGGAAGGAAGGAAGGAAGGAAGGAAGGAAGGAAGGAAGGAAGGAAGGAAGCAAGCAAGCAAGCAAGCAAGCAAGCAAGCAAGCCAGTGGCGCATTTGTTACAATACAGAATTTCCAGGCTAACTCTGCCCACTGCCCGGAGTTTGATCCTGACCAGCTCCAGGTGGACTCAGCCTCTGCCCTTCTGAGGTGGGTAAAATGAGGACCCAGATTGATTGGGGGCAAGAGGCTGACTCTGTAAACCGCTTAGAGAGGGCTGTAAAAGCACTGTGAAGCGGTATATAAGTCTTAAGTGCTATTGCTATTAACAGTGGCCTAACAGCCAGAGAGGGGACACTTAAATCAATAAATCAAATGTAAAAATAAATGGGTGGCATATACATTTAATAAATAATATATATTTATTTATATTACAGATAGATATAGCTAGCTAGATAATAATTATGGAAAGATCTATAAATGGATAAATACAGTAGATAAAGATGATAGAAATACAGTAGAGATATATGATAGGGATGATATATGATACATAGATGGATAGACAGGGATAAATAGATGAGATAGAAAGATATAGGTAGGATAGATAGGGATGATACATAGATGAATAAAGACAGACATAATAGATGGTAGACAGGATAGATGATAGACAGATGATAGATGATAATGATAGACAGATGATAGATTTTAGACAGATGATATATTATAGATAGAGGATAGGTAGACAGATGATAGATGTATGATATAGATAATAGATAGCTAAGGGGCACTCAATATTGCAACCAGCACCCAAGAATCCAAGCCAGGGGGGAATTTAAAAGGGTATATTAGAAAATGACACCCTCTCCCCAGGTCCAACATCTGGACAGGGAATCCCAGCCCTTGTCCTGCTCTCATTTAGGTCTGAAACCTGGAATGTTAGGGAATGGGGAAACCCCTGTTAATCGTGGCTTGTTGCACACACACACACACAAAAGCTTCCTTCCAGGGAAAGCCCATCTTCGCCCGACAGACTCCTTGGGAGATGGGTGCAAGCAAGGATTTAGGAGCATCTTTGCTTAGAGCCTGCCGCCCCGCCCATCGTGGTTTCTTTTGGCTGCAACCAGCATCCCTGCGCACGTGGCGGCGGCGCAGCCAGCGTCCCAAAGGGGCGGGGCTGAGCGTTTCCCGCTCGATTCGCTCGGCTTTCCCCTCGTCTGGCCTGGCCCGGCCTGGCTCGGCGTTCCGCTGCCTAGGCCTGGCCGGGGCTCCCTCATTCCGGAAGTGGGGGAAAACCGCGATCGTAGGCAGCGTCGGGCCTCGCCCCGCCGGTTCGTCCGTCTTCGGTCATGTCTACCATGGTTTTCGGGGCGAAAAGCTTCAAGCCGAGGGCGCCGGACAAGGGCGCCTTCCCCTTGGATCATTTCGGTGAGGGGGGGATTGGGGGAAAGTGCGCATGCGCGGCTCTTCAAAAGCGCGATTCCGCACAGAGACTGTCCCGGCGATGAGAACTCCCACCATAGAGATGGCAAAAGCTAGAGCGTCGCCACCTTCTCTCTAATACAGGGTCTCTCGGTGGTTTTACAGCGGGTGGACTTCAACTCCAGTCAGCCATGTTGGCTGAGGGCTTCTGGGAGTTGAAGTCCATACACGTTTAAAGGGGCCACGTTTGAAAAAAAAAATACTACAGGTAGTCCGTGACTTACAACAGTTCGCTCAGTGACTGGAGGTAAAACGTGACTTATGGCCGTTCTTCATAATTAGGACAGTTGCAGCATTCCCCCGTGGTCACGTGGTTTATATTCGGATGCTCGACAGCCGACTCACATTTATGACGGTTGCAGCGTCCCAGGTTCACGTTTTGCAACCTTCTGACAAGCAAAATCAAAGGGGAAACCAGATTCACTTAACAACCAGGTCACTAATTTAGCAACTGCAATGATTCACTTCACAACTGTGGCAAGAAAGGCCGTAAAATGGGGAAAAATTCACTTCACAACTGTCTCGCCTAGCAACAATAACATTGAGCTCAATTGCAGTCGTAAGTTAAGGACTACCTGTATTTTAGACCAGGGGTCTCCAACCTTGGCCACTTTAATTCCTCAGCCAGCTTTGCTAGGCAGATTTCCTTCTTCTTTTTCCCTTAACAGAAACTCCAGCTCTGTAAGACCCCAAATATTTCCCTTCTGATGCTTTGGGACTACACCTTCCATAACCCTCAGCCTAAAGATGGCCAAACAAAAACACCAAGCTTGCAAATCCCTATCGGATCCAATGAGACCTTCTCCTGAATAAACCCATTCCAAAACTGGATGCTGCCACTTAAACGTAAATCACTTCCAGCAATTGTTTGACCTGCAATTGCCTGTCAGACTGCAACTCCCATTATCCCCAGCCGGCGCTGGCCAGCAGGGATGAGAGCAGTTGCAGGAAAACCAGGCGTGGGGTTGCAAATTGCATTGCAAAGCAGAGTCAGAAGCAGGATTCGCATCTCGGGATGAGCCACCATGTAATTTGGGGTGAACGTTTTTAGTAAGCCACAGTTTGTGAAAGAATTAGGATTAGAACAGAACAGAATAACAGAGTTGGAAGGGACCTTGAAGGTCTGCTAGTCCAGCCCCCTGCTCAAGCAGAAGACCCTACACCATTCCAGACAAGTGGTTGTCCAATCTCTTCTTAAAAACTTCCAGTGTTGGAGCATTCACGACTTCTGGAGGCAGCTCTGATTAATTGTTCTAAATTGTCAATCAATTTCTCCTTAGTTCTAAGTTGCTTCTCTCCTTGATGAGTTTCCACCCGTTGCTTCTTGGCCTGCCTTCAGGGGCTTTGGAGAATAGCTTGACTCCCTCTTCTTTGGGGCATCCCTGCAAATCTTGGAAGACTGCTATCATGTCTCCCCTAATCCTTCTTTTCATCTGTCCTAGAACTTTCATCCTTTTTCCAGACCCCTCGTCCTGTCTTTGGCCTACGCCATTCTTCCTGGGGTTCTCTTTCAGTCCAGGTGTATTGTATTTTTTTTCTCTTCTAAATGAAGGCAAAGCAAAAGGGTTGAGGTTTTTGTTCTGTTTTTTTTGTGCAGGAGAATGTACGCTCTTCAAAGAAAAATTCATGAAGTGTCTGCAGGCAAATAACTTCGAGAACGGATTGTGCAGACAGGAGTCGAAAGAATACCTAGAATGCCGAATGGAGAAGTGAGCACTGCTGAAGTTAATGGATGTTTGGCTTCGCCCTCTGCAGGGGTCAGTTCAAACAAATTAGCTCTGCAGACATCTCTGATCTGTGCAATCTCAAGACAGGAAGGCAATTTCTATTTTCTTTCTTTCTTTCAACAACAACAACAACAACAACAACTTGCTTTTTTTCTTCTCCTCTCCTCTCTCTCTCATAACAACAACAACAACCATTCTTTCTTTCTCACTCTTTCCTTCTTCCAACAACTGCACCATGTCTTCCTTTTTCTTTCTCCCTCCACCTCTTTCTTTTCTTTCTTTTCTTAACAACAACAACAAATATTTTTTCTTTCCTGTCTTCCTTTCTTCCCCTCCCTCTCTCTCTATCTTTCTATTCCTTCTTCCTCCCTCCCTCCCTCTTTCTTTCTTTCAACATAACTCCTTAACAACTTTTCTTTCTTTCTCCCTCCCTCCCTCTCTCTCCTCCTCCTCCCTCCCCACTCTTTCTTTCTTTCTTTCTTTCTTTCTTTCTTTCTTTCTTTCTTTCCTGTCTTCCTTTCTTTCTTTCTCTCCCTCTCTTTCTCTCTCTTTCCTTTTCCTTCAGCTATTTCCTTCCCTCCTCCCTCCCTCCCTCCTCCCTCCCTCCTCTCTCTCTCTCTCTCTCTCTCACACACACACACACACACACACACACACTTACTTTTGTCCTCTGGGGAAAATAAAGCTACTCCTTCTCCAAGCAGCCCAGAGTTACTGTGAGTTTGACCAGCATGTACAGTACATTTAATAAATACCGTAATAATAATAATATAAAAAGCCAACATTGCTTTAAGAAAAGGCTGACCCTCTTAAGCACAAGGGTATTTCGTTGCTGTATAGTTGCTGTCTTGTGAATCATTGCCCGCCAACTGTTAAGTATATTTTTATTCACAGCAGAAACAGAAATGTAGCAATTAAAATTAAATGCTGGGGTTTGTAGGAAGTAAATTCTCTTGTCCTGTACCATGTGCAAGAGCCTTCTGTATATATTCTAGAATTTATCGTGTACACACACACACACAGATATAATCCTTTGGGACATGTGTGTGTGTGTGATTGCTTTTAGAGAGACTAAATTATTCAACAATGGAAATGACCATGGCTAAATGTGCAGCCTTGAAGCCTTAACAATTGATTCCCTCTTGTTTGATTTCTTCAAGGGAGCTGATGGCCAAAGAGCCCCTGGAAAAACTGGGTTTTAAGGACCTAAAGGAAGAGAAACCTGAAGACCAACCTGAGACAGTGCGACAAAATCCCTCCTGACCCTCAATTCTGACCCCAGAATCTGCAGCCATCTATCTATCTATATCTATATGTATATATATTGTACGGGGCCTCGTTTGCTTTTCGTTTTAAGAGATTCTCGAAAAAGGTCACAGAAATTCAGCAAATGGCGATTTGTAGGCATTCACTCCAGAAGTGAAGGATGGTGAGGTTTGTTTTCCAGCTGTTTCCGTAGTTTTGGGATGGTTTTTTTCCCCTTAAAAAAAGAGAGAAAAGATTAAGATGCCTTTGGATAGAATATTTGGACTTGGGTTGAAAACTGATATTAGAACATTAAAAGCAGAAGTTGGGCTGTCAGGTTTTTGTCCTTTGAACTGAGTTTTTATTCAAGACTTAGCCACCTGTCCTCCTATGAGGAATTTTAGCCGTGCTGGATTCTGGCTGCAACAGGATGTGCATGAGTGTGTTTGTATAGAGGCAGTCCTCATTTAGCGACTGGCTTGGTTAGCGGCTGTTCACAGTCATGACGTTGGGGAAAACGTGAATTTGCAACCAATTCCCTCCACTGATAACCTTCACAGTACAGCAAAAGAGGGGAAAGCTAAAGCACAGTTGTGGATTCACTTACTGACCAAGTCGCTGGTCCCAATCGTGGCCACTAAACGAGGACAACCTGCATCGAAGAAACTCTCCTTTGGGGAAACTGTAGGAATGTGTCTTGGAGGTCCTTCAGGAGAAACGGCCCTTTGTGAGATAAATACACAATGCATCCTCAAATTATGACGACAGTGGAGCCCAAAATTTATGTTGCTAAGTGAAACATCCATTAAGTGAGCTTTGCCCCAATTTTACGATCTTCCTTGCCACCATCGCTAAACGAATCATCACAGTTATTAAGTTAGTAACATGATTGTTAAGTAAATCTGGCTTCCCTATTGTCATTGCCTGTCAGAAGGTCACAAAACGGGATCACGTGACCGCCCCCCCTCAGGGCACTGCAACAGTCATAAATACGAGTCTGTTTGCCCAGGGTCTGACTTCTGATCGTGTGTGATTGCTGTGACGGTTGTGTGAAAAATGGTAAGTCTCTTTTTTTCCCAGTGCCATGGTAACTTCGAACGTTCGTTGAATTAACTGTTGTTAAGTTGAGGATTGCCTATGTAGACCAGGGGTCGCCAACCTTTTGGGCCTCAGGGACCACCAAACTCATAACTTTAAATCCCGTGGACCAGAGACCCTGGGAAAATCCCAAAAAAGTCTCAGGAAAATTCCCCACCGTTTTCCTACCGATCAATCGTTCTTTATTTGGGATCGAGGATACCGTCTCAGCTCCGTTCTCAGGAGAGAGAGAGAGAGAAGAGAGAGACTTTGGCTTCATGGGCAGAGCAACACAGAAATGAGTCTTTTGGCCAAGCAGCCTCCTGGAGCAGGAGGCCTTGCAGGGTCCCAAAGACTCATTTCTGGTGAGTTTGGGGAGAGAAAGAAAGACTTTGCTGCTTTCTCATGCAGCCGAAAGCAGAAGGGAAAGAAGCAACCCAGTGGCCAGGCCAGGTGTGCTGGGCGTGGGGCAAGTTCCCTCTCCACCCTCCCCTCCCCTCACTACCTTGTGGTGTTCCAATGCACGAAAAGCAAGCCTTGTGTTCCCCGGCCCATGGGCGGTGCAGCCTTGTGTTCCCGCGCAGCCTGGATTAATTGCTTTGGGTGGGGACATTTCTGCGCTGGACCACCAACATTTTCTTGCAGACCACCAGTGGTCCCGCCCAGTTGGGGCATTCTGAAACTATGCAGACTGTCTCTTGGTTGTTCTTGGGGGAACATAAACCACCTTTTCTTGTTCCGAGAAAGATTATGCGGAGAATTCCGCTCCAGGCTATCACAGAACCCAACAACGGTGGGAAAAATCCGGGCGTCACAATGGCTCCCTTTGACCAAGGGTGTCTTGCTTTGCCACAACCTGGGTAATAAATGAGGAGAAATACTTAAAAACCCACCCACCCCCACCCCATCCTAGGTCAATCAAAGGAGGGGAGAGGAACGAAAATCCAGAGGCTCACCCTGTCTTTTTGCAATCGCTCAAGCACAAGACCGAAGGAAAAGGCAAAAGGGGTTCGCATTGCACCTGATTAGTTTCCCCCCACCCCAAAAAAGGGCCAGACCTCTGCCCCCTCCTCTGCTTTTTTCCCCCTTTAGTGCAGCAACCAGGATGAAATGAGAACCCTGCCTCAACCAGTCCAATGTGGTTGTGTTATCCAAATTGCGGGTGATGGTGTTTAAGGTGTGTTGAAAGACAACCGAGGCCTCCTTGTGATGTTTTGTGGGGGTGGCAACAACCTGTCTTTATGTTCATGCATTTTGTTGTGCATTTATTAAAGAGATGTATACAGCTGCCTGGCTCTCAACCATAGGTGACTCTGGGCAGCTTACAACATTAAAAAAAAAATCTACGATATAAAATCCTTACAACAACAATGGGTTGAGCTGGCTATTGTGACTACAGCGGGACTAGAACTCACAGTCTTTGGTGAACTCACAGTCACTAGTTGGCTTTCATGCCTAAGGCAGAACTAGAGCTCACAATCTCCTGATGATCAACTCAAGGTCACCCAGCCAGCTTTCATGCCTAAGGCAGGACTGGAACTCAAACATTTCCCGCTTTGTAGCCTGGCGCCTTAATCACTAGAGCAAACCGGCTTTGTTGTAATATTAATTAAATTAATAGATTAATTTTCTAGTGGGAGAGATGCTGATGGGGAAGCAGGAAAAAGGGATGAACTCATCTTGAATCATGCTGGGAGAAACACAATGATGCAAGTGATGCAACCTTGTGGTAGGAAAGAGCCGTTGGCGCTACTACGCCGTGTATCTTGGATCAATTTCAGCTGCTCTCTTTCTCTCTTCCTGATCGTTACACTCCCTGCTCCAATGGGATGGGTTTCCCATAAGTTTGCAACAATGGGAAGATCAATTCTTTTTATTGATTTAGCTTTCCTGCAACTCCTTTCCCGGACCAAACCTGAAAAGGTTGAAGAGTCTTCGGTTACTTTACATGATGCATGCAAAATGGTTTGCCTACATAAAACTTGCACACCAGTTTTATTTTATTGGTTGGCTCATTTTATTAATGGCTCCTGCCACTTGGCATCAATCAGGGCAGGGCAGATTGTTCAATATTATTCAATAAATATTGTTCAATAAATATTATATCAATAAATACTGTTGAATAAATCTGATTGGCCAGTTCCACGGGGGGGGGAGGGATCTTTTAAAAGCCCCACGCGTTCTTTCATGCCGCAGAATCTGTTATTCCATCAAAGAGCCAGTCTCATTCCGTAGAATTCCAGCTGGCTCAGAAACATTTTGTTAAAAACAACAACAACAACAAAAAAGAATTTTAATCACATTCTTTTTAAGGCAGCACAATAATGTGCCTTTTAAAAAGAAATCTTCAGAACAAGCCAGTCAGGTTAGACCGTTCGGAAAAGTTACTTCACCTGCAGACTTGGGGTGTGTGTGTGTGTGTGTGAAATGTAGGTCAAAACACAAGAGCCACATGTATCAAACACCACCGAGAGAAGGTGAATTAAAAATAGAAAAAAACGAGGAGTTAGATGTGGCGGACTCACTTGGAGCCGGGTCCCATTAACAAGTCGTGTGCCCTAGTTTGGTTTGTTTTTGTTTTCCTTCTCACTCCCTTTCCTTTCCTGCCAGTTCCTTTTGGGTTATAAGTCTGTAGAGATTCTCACTCCTCCAGGTCACGGTTGTCCCAAAGGGGCGTTTTTCAGGAGGCAACTGGACTTCCTTCCTTTTGAAGACGTTTCGCTTCTCATCCAAGACGCTTCTTCAGTTCTAACCGGATGGTGGGGAAGGGAAGGGTTTAATCTTCCTTGCAGACCGAGCTGGTCATTTGCATCCTTTTAGAAGGTCCTTAAGATAAACCTCCCAGTGGCCTCAACAACCCTCTAAAAGGATGCAAATGACCATCTTGTCTGCAAGGAATATAAATCCTTCCATTCCTCACCATCCGGTCAGAACTGAAGAAGCATCTTGGGTGAGAAGCGAAAAGAAAAAAAACAAGAAAGGAATTGCCTCCTTGAAAAAAATTTCTTTTTAAGGTTGCAAAGTCTGGGAATGGGCGGGTGTTGGTGCAGGAGTGAGATTATTTTTCTCCCTTTTGATATTTATCTGCTTTCCTGAGTTCTTTTCTACAGAAACAAGACATCTTTAATAGCTATGTATCTATATCTATCTATCTATCTATCTATCTATCTATCTATCTCTATCTATCTATCTATCTATCTATCTATCTATCTATCTATCTATCTCTATCTCTATCTATCTATTAAAGGTGTCTTCTTTCTATAGAAAAGCTCAGGAAAGCAGATAAATACCAAAAGAGAGAAATTATATATCTATATCTATCTATCTATCTATCTATCTATCTATCTATCTATCTATCTATCTATACACACACACACACACATATACACACATACATACATACATACATATATATATATATGTACACACACACACATACATACACACACACATGGATGGATGGATGGATGGATGGATGGATGGATGGAAAGAGGATCAGCCCTGGATGGTTCCCAGAAGACTCAGTCCAGGACCCAGTGCCTGGATTGCTAAACCCGGCTCCCCATCACCCCAAACCATGGCTTGCTTTGACCCTGGTTGATCACCTGCTGGGCTCATGGGTGTGTGTGTGTGTGTTATGATCATCCCAGCCCTGCTTGACTCAGCTGAAGGACAGGACGCCCTTTTCTTTCTTTTTCCGGGCAGGTAAAAGGCGCAGGAGCCTCTTCTCTCCAACGGGCGACCTTGGCCACCTGGCGCTCCGCGTCTCACCTGGGCAGCGAGGCAGCGGCGGCGGCGGCGGCGGCGCCCGCCCGGTCGATCTCCGCGGCGGCCAGCAGGGGTCGCGCTCGAGCCGGGCTCCGAATAGGTGTGCGCCTGGACGGACGGGCGGGGCTGAGTGTGTGGGGGGCAGGATTGGAGCGTCTCGGAGTTGGTTGGCTTTTCTCGCTTGCTGGCTGGCTCGGGAGAGGCATGCGGAACCTCCCCCCACCACCCCGGGCGGGGATGCTGACTGAGCCGCCGGCCGGCCGTGGGAACCCCCTCCTGGCCCTCCCCTCCGGCTCCCCAGGGCCCCTGGAGGAGGGTGGGGGGTCTCCCTGAATGAAGCAGCCCGCCAGCCCCCAGCCCAGGCGGCGGGGAGGCGCCCGGGAGAGCCGGCGCTGCTAGGGCCAAAGGCGAAGAGGGCAGGGCGGAGGAGAGGGAGAGATAGCTTCGGACGCCCCCTCCCCTCGCTCCTTCCCCGGGGACCCCCGACTCGGCACTTGCCCACCCCCTTCCCAACCCCAGCCCCCCACCATGGCGAAGGAGAGGAACAAACCGGCGCTGCTGGAATTGCTGCAAAGCGACGGGAACGGCCGGTGCGCCGATTGCCAGGCCGGCGGTGAGTGAGGTGGGGAGGGGGTCCTGGGGTCCTTTTGCGGGGTGGGTGGGAGAGACGCCCCCCCCTCCCGGGCTCGGGCAGGTGCATGGCTCCCGGGACCTCCTTTGCCTGCAAGGGAGGGAGGGGAGGGAGAGAAGCCCCTCCCTCTCTTCTCTGATGTGGAATGGATGGGGCTGGGGGCTGCTGGCTGGCTGGCTGCGTGGTCTTCTCTCCCCCCGAGCAGTGGCGCAGGGGTTTGGGAGTGCTTTAGGGAGGGAAGCGCTTCCTCTCCTTCGCCTGCCTCAGTTTCCCCACCCGCTGCTTCTGGGCTCACTTTGCGGAGAAAGGAGGGGTGGGTGGAGAAAGAGGAAGCGGGCATGGGGCGCGGCGGGCGTGGGGCGTTGGGGAGGGGGAAGGGGGTCCCCAAGGAGGGAGGGGGAGGGAGAGAGAGAGAGAGAGATGGATGACGGGGTGCAAAGCGTGGGTTGCCTCCCCCCCCCAAGAAAAGCAGGGGACTCCACCCTCCCCTAAATCCTAAGGGGGCTACAGAGTGGCTGAGTGTCGGTGTGTGAGGAAGACCCTCCCCTGGATCTCTCCCCTCCGCCACCAACTCAGCCAAAGTTCCCAACGGAGGCAGGGAAATCAGGGGGCTCCCCTTGCGCTTCTCGGGGCGCCTTTCCCGGCAACTCGGCTGGCACGAGATGGGCAGGTGAAACTCTTCCAACGTCCCCTCCTCTTCTACCTGCCCCCTCCCCTCTCAAATCCAGGGAAGATCCTGGGACCCCTCACACACCCCGAAAGGGAAGGTTTAGTTCCTCCCCTCCCCCAGAAGGAAAAGGAAGGGACCGGCCTGCTCCCCCCTCTCCCTCCTCCCCATACGGGGACCCCTCCCCATTTTCCCTCTCTCTGCCTCCGCCCCCCCCCCTCCGCTTTCTCCAGCTGACGTAGCCAGCGGTGATGTCATCGCCCATGCCGAGCGAGGGGCTCGCCGGCTGCGAACTGCAGTGCAGATCAGCGGCGGGGATGCCGGCTTTGGCTGGGCGCCGAGGGGGGTGGGAGGCTGGCTCGGGTTTTTTTGGGGGGGGGGAGAAAGGAGCAGAGGCCCCTACCCCGGGGGGATGGGGAAGGGAAGGAAAAGGAGGAGGGGGCTTGGCTAGAGTTCTTCTGGCCCTAAATTGAGCATTACAGCTGGGTCTGGTCAGCTAGCTGGCTTGCTCTGGGTGGGGTGGGAATGCCAGCCTCGCCTTTGGACACACACACGGGGGGAGGGAGGAGGAGGAAGAGGTCTTGAGAGGGGCATGTGTCCCCCTCCCCACTTTGGAATCCCCTTAAATGGAGGTGATGGGTTGGGCGCAACTTCTTGTAAGGAGCTGCTGCTTCTCGGGATGGCAAAGGGTTGTTTTTTTCACTCCCTAGATAAAACGGGTTGGGAAATAGCTTTGGGGCTGCTTCTGTATTCTCTTTCTCCCCTCTCTTGTTTCTTTTTTTTGGGGGGGGGGGAATTCAGCCCCCAATGCAGCCAGTAGGGATTATTACCCTGATGCCCCCACCTTTCTGGTCTGCTTTGTAGTAAAAGTGCCAATGAAGTCTTTTTTCCAAATGCCGAATAGTGTATATATGACTCTTTTGTGTCTCCCTGCACACACCTACTCAAACATGGATTTATGGTGGTGTTGTTGCACAGATTTGTTCTTTTAGGGGGTGATCTATATCTATATATAAAAAAGCGAAATGCCACTCATGCATCATCACAAAATCTCCAGAACCGTAAAGCCTACAAACTTGAAATTTGGCACATCTGTTCCCCTTGACTTCTAGGTGCTCACTAAGAAAGGATTTTGTGAAATGACCCTCAGAGCATTAGTATTTCCTATATTATTATTATTATTATTATTAACACGCTCTGATGCTAAGGAGTTCTACTCCCCCTCCCCACCTGAAAAGAAATCCCTTCCAAAGGCAAAACACAAGCAGAGGAGAGGAGGTTCAGTTTCAGTGTCACAGCACCAAGCAGCTTTAGTACAGAACAGTTGAGCTAAGCCATGCCCAGGCTCCTTGCTGTCTCCTTCTTGCTCACACAGCAAATAGCATTTCAGTTTCCAAACAGCCCTCAACTCTCTCTCGATATAAAATAAACACATTGCCAGATGGATAATCAGTTTGCTGGTGATGGCAGCTTAGGCACTTCACAGGGGAATTGATTCTTTGCACAGAATCCTGAGGTCTAGAATCATGCTTTCATTTTAGGAAGGGCAGTTCGGGAACCTGGCATATTTTTTGGCGTGCAAAAGGAAAGAAAGAAAGAAAGAAAGAAAGAAAGAAAGAAAGAAAGAAAGAAAGAAAAGAACCTGGATTTTAATCTTAGCATTCCCAGCATTTGGGAGGAAAAACCAAGGAAATATCTTCTTTTGTTATGGAGCATGGCGCTTCATGTTTGCAACCCAAATCCTTCTGCTGATGAATGTTTGCAGGGCGTGGAACATCTTCCTTTAGTGACCGCAACTGGGACAGGCAATTCCGTTGCTAAGCAAAGCAGTCGCTAAGTGAAACCATTAGACGGCACTTGTGGATCTGATCCCAGCTGTCCTGGGCTTTTCAAACCTGCCTGCCAGGGTCGTATTAAATGTGCGGATTGGTTGCTAAGTACTTTTTCACCCCTGTTGTAATCCCAAGTGGCCGCTTAAATGAGGCAGTCACTAAACAAGGACCGTCCCTTCCTGTATCTCATTCCCATAGCTGCCACTTCCTGGAAACCTCATATATCTTAATAAGGACACCACAATTCCTAGACTCTTATTCAGAATCAAAACATCCGTTCTAAAGTGTGATACAAGTAGTCCTTGACTTATGACCACAATTGAGTCCAACATATCTTGTTGTTAAGTGAAGCATTTGTCAAGTGAGTTGTCGCCCCATTTTACATTTTCTGGTCATCCGTTAAGTGAATCACTGCAGTTAGTATAAGTTAGTAACCTGGTTGTTAAGCGAATCCGGCTTCCCCATTGACTTTGGTCTACAAAATGGGGATCACCACCACCCTTGAACCATCATAAGTGTGAACCAGTTGCCAAGCATCTGAATTTAAACGACACGGCCATGGGGGTGTTGGGAAGGACTCATAACTGTGAAAAACAGTCACTTCTTCTGGTGCCGTTGTAACTTTGGACCGTTGCTAATGTCCCAACCAAGTCTTCCTGAGGCCGTAATCAAGCACACGTTTACTCCAAACAACTCTCTTTTTATTTCAACGCTGGGAATTATGTTCATTCCCAGCCCGTAATGAGTCCCAAACAGTCCCTCGAGGTAAGCACCCACCTTTCTCTCCTTTGAATGGCTGTCAACAACTGAAGTGCCAAATGAATTATAAAAAGCACAAGTACAAAGTACTTTGTACAAAGTACAAAGTCCACACAGAGCTTCAAGGTTTAATCCAAACAGAGCGAATGACTTTGCTTCCTGCAAAGGTTTCTTCACCTTTGCCTGCCCTTTATCCCTTATGGGAGGGGCAATCACCTCCCAGCCTTACTCCCGAATCGCCCCTTTTGTTTCAGCTGCTTTTGCCTTCTAGCAGCTCTGCGCGCACACGCACTGGGAACAGGCCCCCCTTGTTGCTCTTCCTCGCTGTTGCCAGATTCTGGAGGCTTTGGAGGCAGCACATAACTCCCAGATGGCCCTGGCCCCATCTCTGTATAGGATGCAGGACCAACATCCGAGTCCTCCCCAGACTCCTCCCCACTGTCAGACTCTGCTGCCAGCTCCACAGGCTGCTGGCGGACCACAACAGCTAAATGAACAAGTTGTAAGTCAAAGACTACCTGTTTTGGATGGGTGTGTTCACGACAGCAACAACAAAGCAGGGCAGTTGCAAACCCTGATCAAAACGGCTGATTGTGATCTGAGCATCGCCTTGGGTGTGACAATAACTCTGCAGTGATATCATATCTATTACACGCTGCTCTTGTAAAACCGCCTGGCCCAAATTTTCCTCTCTCTCAGCGTCGGGCTTTTATTTCCGCGCCTGACTCACTCGCTGCTGTGATGCTTGATTTCTCCCTCCCATGTTTGTCTCCACAGATCCAGACTGGGCCTCCCACACGCTGGGGGTCTTCATTTGCTTAAACTGCTCGGGGATCCATCGCAACATCCCCCAGATCAGCAAGGTGAAATCCGTCCGTATGGATGAATGGGACTCGGCGCAAATTGAGGTAACGGGTTGCTGGCAGATGAGATAGATCGGTTCAGTGCTAGGGCTGCGTTTTACGGGTGGGCATATGTTGCAAATGAAATGCTGTCTCCTGCTCTCAAAAGAAAGTAGATATCAGCCCCTACCCATACACAACACACACATACACAAGCTATACAAGCACACATCTCTCTATATCTCATCTTAGATGACAGATATTAGACATCTCATCTCTATCTCATCTCATATTAGAGATGAGATCTCTAATATCTGTCATCTATATATCTATATCTATCTATCCATCTCTATCATCATCTACTATCTGTCTGTCTATATCTGTCTCTCTGTCTTATTATATCTATCATCTATATGTCTGTTTATCTGTCTATCATTTCTATATCTATCATATCAACTACCATCCATCCATCCATAATCTATTTATCTATCTATTATCACCTACCATCTATCAACTGTCTATCTGTCTATCTCTATCATCCATGATCCATTTACCTACTTACTTATCTACCTATCTGTCATCTATCATTTATATGTCTATCATTTCTTTCTATCTATATCATCATCTATCTCTTATCATCCTCTATCTATCTATATCTACCTACCTACCTGTCTGTCTGTCTGTCTGTCTGTCTCTCTATCATCTATCTATCATCTATATCATCTATCTAAATATCACTGTCCATTTTGAATACGTAAGCGGCAAGAGGAAACTTGAGAGTTGATGTTATATGGAACCAAACTGGAACAAAACAAAGCAAGTAGAGGTCCCTTAAATCTGTGGGGCCCCCAATTTATGGGAAGTGGGGACCAGTTCCGTGGAGAGAGCTTTTCCCATGGACCGGTGGGGATCGTGGTTTTATGTGCTGAACCCCATAAATGGGGCTTTGTTTGTGTGGCCTGGTTTCTGGCATGCTGGAGGTTGGGGACCCCTGCCTTAAACCATTGCTTGAGATGGCTAACGGGGCGATCAACAGATTTGAAGGGATCTTGCAGCAAAATCTTACAGGGTGAGAAATGCCACCATTGGCCCTGTCTGCGTTCCCAACTTCAGTTGGTCCTTGACAAACAATCATTGTTTAGCGGCCCAAGTCATGTGATCAACATTTGGCTTCCG
>CM019164.1:20003350-20020409 GCA_009733165.1 Naja naja
CCAACTGTGCATTTGTTTCGGAATACAATGCAAGTCTCCCGGTCCAAATTCTCAAAGCCAAAGTATCAGGCGTTGGCTCGACTCAGCTGGTGGGAATAGCTGGGAGAAGAATGGGAGGAGGGATTCAGTAGCACGTCCTTAAGAATTAAGCTGCCCTCCCATTTCCACGCCCCCCAGCATTGTTTAGACGTTTAGATGGACTTTTAATTGCCAGCTTCTTCCTAACCTTGGAGATAAATTAGCATCAGCGTGAAAGAGATTGAGCGATTCTGCCATCCATGACATCTGTTTCCCATCACCCTCCATTTCAGCCCTTCTTCTTTCACTGGCATGGATAAACAGGCTTGAACAGGGGGTGCTGGTTAGAGGGGACCAGCCTCCTTTCAGAGAACCCTGTTCCCACCCTCTGAAAATCCATGCAATTCTGATAGCATTTTGGAAGTCCTTGCTGACTTGACCTTCCTCAGGGATGGAGTCTGGGGTTTAAGCGAGCCTCTCTCTGCAAGGTTTTCCTTCTTATGATTGAAGTTGGGTTTATTTTATTTTTATTGTAATCACTGTATTACAATGGGCTCGGCCCATTGTACAACAACAGCAGCAACAATAATGAGAGGTATCTTGCTTAGGGACTTGACCATTGAGAAAGCAGAGCCCAAGTATTGAGATCAATCTCCACTGTGTCTTGCTACCAATGTCGTTCAAAGACAGGGGAACTACACACCATTGGTCTCTTTCAGAGAAATATAAAATATTCCAAGCTGCAATATTATATTAGACGCCTATAACACATCTTGGCCAGTTTGAAGACAAATGTAAAAAAGGTCTACTTGGAAAAGAGAGTTTAGTTATAACCACTATTTGGCATTTTGAGGAATGACTGATATAGAATATAATATAATATTTTTATTTTATTTATTTTATTTTTAATTACATTTATATGCCGCCCTTCTCCGGAGACTCAGGGCGGCTTACAATTTTTTGGGATACAACCCAGTGTGCTCAGCAATAGCCTTCATTCCATTGTATATGCCTGCTTATTACTAAGCGGCATTTTTACAAGGTCAGCTTATTGCCCCCAACAATCTTGGGTCCTCAATTTACCTACCCTGAGAGGATGGAAGGCTGAGTCAACCTTGAGCCTGGTGGGATTCGAGCCTACAGTAATTGTAGACAGATGGAACTTAAGAGCAGGCATTAACAGCCTGAGCCACCAAGGCTCATAAATAGGCTTGGAAGGGACCTTGGAGGTCTTCTAGTCCAACTCAAGCAGGAGACCCTACACCCTACAAATGATTGTCCAGTCTCTTCTTGAAAACCTCCAGTGATAGAGCACCCACAACTTCTGGAGGCACGTTATTCCACTGGCTAATTGTTCTCACTGTTAGGAAGTCCCTCCTTAGTTCTAGGTTACTTATTCTCCTTGGTTACTTTCCATTCATTGCTTCTGGTCCTGCCTTCAGGAGCTTTGAAGAAGAGGTTGACCCCTTCTTCTCGGTGACAACCCCTAAAATATTGGAAGACTGTCACCTTCTCTTTGTTAGACTACACCTGCCCAGTGTCATTCCCTCACCATTCATTGTATGGTTTAGCCATACCATCGAGCTGAGTCTTCTGGTTCTTCGTCTATGAAGAAGATGGTGAGATCTCACCCAACGTTTTCTCATCCCATCACAACGGCTTGTTGACACCATGATGCTCTTGGCTTGTCTGTCCTCACAAAGCAACCCACGTGTTTTAGGACAGACTCTCTGGGACGGACTTGGCTTCTCGGCTGATGCTCTCAGGAGAAATAAAAAGCCAGAGCTGGTTGTTTTCTGAAGCAGACAGAATACCTAGAAGGCCTAACCTTGCTTTCTGGAACAGCAAAGGCAGCCATTCAAATGTTTCCGGGGGTGGCTGATTACTTGTCTTTGTCAGCATCGAAGGAAATTTGAAAAGCAAGATGACGTTAGCAAAAGAGCTGCCATCGCCACCCACCAGTAACCTCCCAAAGTCTCACCGGCTTTTATTCCAACTCAGGAAACCTCCTTTAAGGGGGTCACTCTATTGAGCTTCAAGGATGCTGAGGGACCACGATGGAGAGGTGGGGAGGAGGAGCGGCATTGTGACCTGAAGCTTTTGTGGGTCTCTTACTGCTTGCGCAGGAATGCAACAGTCTTCTGGCCAGTTCATTGAATGCAGTAGTGCAGGGGTAGTAGTGTAGAGGAGGAGGAAAAGTGGGTTTTGGGGTAGTAGTGGGAGGGGAGGAGTCAATCACAGCCACCCTCTTGAGTTTTTCAACTCCCACCCCACATCTACTATGGAGGGAAGATGAGATGGTTGTGCATCTGCTGATCCTTCTCTCAGATCTTCTAAGAAATGGACATCCATCATGGTTGGTCAAGGGCCACCAACGGCATCAAAAGTTAAAGTTCAGTGTTTATTAATGTGGGGCTTGTGGTTGATCTGTTTGGCAAATAAACTCTATGTTCCTGATTCTGGATAGAAGGACGAGAGAGAGAGACAGGGAGAGAGAGAGACAGGGAAGGAGAGAGAGGGACAGGGACAGAGAGAGAGGAGAGAGAGACAGGGAGAGAGAGAGGGAGAGAGACACAGGGATGGAGGGACAGAGGGAGAGGGAGGGAGGGAGGGAGAGAGAGAGAGAGAGAGACGGAGACAGACTTCCTAGGAGAAGAAGTGAACCACAAGCAAGAAGCTACCATAGAAAGTGGACTGGTATTCCAGCCAAGATACCTGATTTCCCGCCCCACTTGTTGGGCAGTTGATGTGCTTCTAAAACTCTCTCTTCCTTGTAGGTCTGTCTTCAAAGTGCTGCTTTTTTCCAAAACTAGGTTTCCCAGAGAGCTATGGGATCCTAGTGCCAGGATCTCAACTTGGATTTGATCTAGCCTTTTTAGGCAAGCCAATCTGGAAAGGCCTTGAGGCAAAATGGACTTAGCGTGCAGGGGAAGGGAGGATCCTGTTTTCTGGGACATCAAAAGTCCCCATCTTGTTAACTTTCCGTTTTGAACTACCTGTCCTTCAAAAACTGTTCAATCTTGGCCATCCACCCCCACACGCTTACATGAACCGGAGTGAATAATTCACGCTACTTTGGGAAAAACAAAACAAAACAAAACAAAACACAGGAAATAAGCCTCTTCTGTCTTCTAATGAAAATGTCACTGCGTCCAAAGCAGAATTTTAACTAGCAAACCCTACAGTGAAGCAAGCTTCCATCTCAATCAGGAATCACGCTGTTGATCTCCAGAAAAGCAGAAGGTGCGCCAAACAATGATCCAGTCTGGAGGTCACCACAGGACAACCTGTCTCCAGATATTCCAGTCCAGTTGCAAGCTTCTTAAACTGCCCCGAAGTTTCATACCTCCAAACAGCAAGAAGAAAAAGCTTGAGAGGAACTGGATCAAAATCCTAGCCCATGGGAATCTTCTATTTTAAACACCAAGCCCAGACTTTAACGTACAGTTCTATGCAAAGTTAGACACCCCTGGTCAAATTGCAGATTTCAGCGAATCTCTAAATAAACAGAAGCTGACATTCTTCGTACAGTTAAACATGACATCTTCCTGCAAATTTGAATGCCTACTATTTATATGCAGCTGTTTACAGATTCCAAACAATAAAACCCTGAAATATGGCAGGTGCAGAAATCCAAACACTTTTCAAGATCAGTGCGTTGCAAGACTCGTCTGGCAGAAGAACCGTTACCACTCATTTCAGAGTCTTTTAGTCATTCTTTGGGACATTTTTCCCTCTTCTTTCCTTGCAGGAGTCTTCTCGTTCAAAAGAAACAGAAAATATTTTTTAAAAAAACACTGGATCTTTCAGCAAGAGAAAAACCTAAAAGATATATCCATGTACAACTTGAAGGACTGCCAGGATAGGAAAAGCAAAGTTTTGGAAATGGACTTCAAAGACACCCCCACCCCCCCACCCCAAACTATTATTAAAAACCTGAGAAGTAGATCTAAAACATACAGCCCAGGCAAACATACCTACACTTTTTTTTTCTGAGCGAAAAGATTTCTGCAAGTATGGGAAAAAATGAGAAAATGAACAGAAAGAAAGACTCTTAGCAGGCTACAGGAATTATTTAGAAGTCTCTCTCTCAAAGGAGGTGTCGCAAAATTCTGAATGTGAGAGTCCATATTTCACTGTTTTCTTATTTGGGGTCTGGAAACAACTACTCGTAAGTAATTACAGTGATATCTTGGTACTCATTGTTAATTGGTTCCAGGAGGTGCGATGGGTACCAAAAACAATGAGTACCAAACCATTTTTCCCCTAAGGAATAAGTCACAAGGCAGCCAGCACCCAGCAAATTCTAGTTTGTGTGTTGAGTACCAAACAATGAGTACCAGGATAAAATTTTCATGTCAAAATGCATTGAGTACTACTAAATCCGATGAGTTTCTAAGCAGTTGAGTACCAAGGTACCACTGTATGCACTCAAGCGTGTAAAAAAGAAGTTCTCTGCAGAAGTTATGTCACCTTCTATTCACTTAACATTTATTATAACAGGCCTGGGAACCAGTTAGTCCAATATAATATTGGATTCCAAAACGTCTGACAAAATAAGCAAACTCTGTGTGCCTCAAGGTAGGCTCAAATAATGAACTACATATCAGAGTTGGAACATTTCTAAGAAAGATCTACCTGATGATTGATGGGTACAGATAGACCAGCTGATCAGTCATCTATTGGAAAGAGTTCTGATTGACTGATTATGTGCCATCAAGTTGATTCTTAGCGACCACATCGAATAGATCTTCAACTTGGACCTTCAGGTCTTCCAATGGCATATACCCATCGCCGCTGTAATTGAGTCTATATACCTTCAGGTTACTTGCCCTCTTCCTCTCTTTCCTTCCACCTTCCTCCTCCACCTTCCTCTCCACCTTCTCTAGAGAGCTAGTCCTTCACCTGAAAAGAGTTAGCAAGGTTCTACTATTCCTACAGCTACATTGCAAGCTACTACGATGAAGGTTTTCAGGTTTTGGCCCATTTCTCCCCAGTCTCTACCTGGTTTGGTCTTCCCACCCCATTCCAGCACACTGCATTTGTAAGATTACACCCATCTATTCTATTCTTCTCAAAGATTTGCATTATATTCTTTTTCGGACAAGGAATCTCTCTGCTCGCTTAAGTTGTTGGCAGCTCCTCAAAGACTAAGAGGATTTTCTGCAACCCTGTGTGAAGGACATAAAACAAAATGGGATGGCATTAAGGTAAGGACATCTAGGAGAGGTACAGAAAGAGCTTCCAGATCTGCACATGTTTATGATCTCTGCTCCATGGAGAGATAAAATCTGCTGGTATCATTTGCCAGGATTTTTTCAGAGGGCTGGCAGAATGAGCTGAAAAGAAGAGAGTTTATGTCGTAGGGTATTTTAAGAGCTCCCTACGTGGTTGAGAAAAACTTGAATTAAGCCTGGAAGAAAAAAAGCCCTCCATTAGGTGACACTGCAATTGTGAGTTTAACTTTACCAAAAGCAAAGCAGAAAACAATTTGAAATTATCTCAACTATTGGCATCTTAAAACCCCAAGGCAGTTCCCGAGATACGGTTCCATCATAGATACTTTCGAATTTAATATCCACTGATTTTTTCCTCCCCAAAAAACTCCTTCAATAACAGGCATTTTTAGTCTTAGGACAAATCTTCCACTCTGTTTTACTTGGATCCACCAAAAGCTAAAAGGGAATCAAAAATATCTCCTTTTGTAAGTAGTTATGTGCACCGATACACTTAGCAATGCGAGATGCAGTTATTGTTCAGTGCTTTAATTTCTGTGACAGTGAAATGGAGCCTGCGTGTGGCTCGTACCAGGGTAAAACAACTCGAATATCAAAATTATTTTCCTTTCTTCTTCCTCTCTATTCCACACCCCAAAAGACATTAACTTCAGGGTGTCTGTCATCTTGCATAACTTAAGATTCCTTGAAGGCTCCAAAGCTTAAACACGCTTCAGTTGCCATTATCAAAATTCGTCTTTAAAAAAAAAAATTCCTTTCATTGGGTGTTCACAGAACTTTTGAAGTCAAGATACTTGCACACATCTGGAACTCTATTGGCTCTTGGTCAAGATGATTAGCTATTCCAGGTAGACCAAAAAGGAAACACACCCAAATGAATGGGGTTTAAAAGTCTACATTCTGGACAGAGAGGACCGCTGGTTTGAAAGATGAGTCAAAGAAGCCATCTACGTCAAAACTGAACAGCCCTTCTCAACAGAGGGCGAGGGACACGACACCAACCATCTCCTGTTTACAACACAATCCTTTCAGCAGTTCCAAGAAGTTTACACCCATTTGCACTATTCATATGACCCTGAGGGCATGGATAAACCTCCAAGTGGCCTCAACGACTCTCTAAAAGAATGCAAATGACCAGCTGTCTGCAAGAAATATAAATCCTTCTATGATCCACCATTCAAACAGAACTGAAGCAGCTTTTTGGATGAGAAACGAAATGTTTTCGAGGGAAAAGGAAGCAATTTATTTGAAAAAGCACCATTGGGACAAACCATGACCTGGATGAGTGAGAATCTCCATAAACATCCAAATGAAGTAATTCTACTTTCTTGAAAGGTACGTTAATAGAATCTCGCAAGCATGAAAGAACAAATCTGCCATCTCTTTTTCAGGCTAACAAGGTAGGCAGTTCTTTTCTGGGTCTCTTTCCCTGCCCATTATACAGCTGTGGGCTCTGTGCTCTCTTATCTAAGTGTTCCCTAGGCAGCGTATCTTCCTCCATCTTTCCCACTTGGTACTAATTTACCGAGAGGTAAATTAGAGGCACCAATTGTTGATGAACTCTATTAACTGAAACCATGGATGCTCCATTCCTTCGGTGCGATCTTCCCTTTCCCATCTCTCACCGTAGGCAGGATGGACCCGATCAGCCATCATGATTTCCCTCCTTCCCCCTAGTCACATCCCCCCCCCGCTTGATTGAAAAGGTCAGCCTGGCCTTCTCCATTTGCATAATGGCTGGCACTAATGGACTGGCTTCCATGGCGAGTAGCGAGGTGTCACAACTTGCAGATGTGCTGAGGAAAACAAACACCTCTTCCCTGCGTCAGCGGGAGGAAGCAGCTCCGCAGATGGCAATGTTCCTTAATCTTGGGGTCAACTCTCCGGAGTAACCCTCGGAGGAACCAGCTGGCCTTCTCTGCTCCTGGCTTTAACTCCTTCGGTTTCCTTGTCATCATTTCCAAGCTAAGGGCACATGTAATTGTCAACCCCTCGCGGCTGCCCCCAAAAGTCAATTTCTTCCTTTGGCCCTTCGTCTGGAACTGAAGAGCTTGCTTTCCATGCTCAATGGCTCCTCTGGGTGTACTTTCAGAGAGCCCTCTGACCTCCTCACTGGAGTCCCAGATCTGGGGGTATCTGCTCCCTCTTTATTGGAATATTCGTCATGTTCTACTTCTCTTCCCAGAGCCCGCTTTATGAAAACCATTTTTTAAAGGCAATACTGCTTAGGCAGAAGAAAGCCGACAGATCAGCGAGGAGGCCGAACTACGAAGCCAAGCAACAAGAATAACCGGGAAGGGAAGGGGGAACTTTGGAGAGGACAAAAGTGAAGGAAAATTCATCCTGCTTTGATGAGGGACAAGCAAGTGGGAAAGAGAGGTAGCTCAGTTTTCATGTCTCTCTCTCTCTTCAGTCCTTCCAAAGAGCTGTGGTGGCACAGTGGTTAAAAGGCAGTATTGCAGGCTACTTCTGCCGACTGCCGGCAGTTTGATCCTGACCAGCTCAAGGTTGATTCAGCCTTCCATCCTTCCGTGGTGGTAAAATGAGGATCCAGATTGTTGGGGGCAAGAGGCTAACTCTGTAAACTGCTTACAGAGGGCTATAAAAGCACTGTGAAGCAGTATATAAGTCTAAGTGGTAAGTGGCAAGGAAGGAAGGAAGGAAGGAAGGAAGGAAGGAAGGAAGGAAGGAAGGAAGGAAGGAAGCTATAGTGGCACATTTGTTACAATGCAGTGATGCAGGCTAACTCTGTCCACTGCCCAGAGTTTGATCCTGACCAGCTCAAGGTTGACTCAGCCTTTCATCCTTCGGAGGTCAGTAAAAAGAGAACCTGGATAGTTGGGGGGCAAGAGGCTGACTCTATAAACCACTTACAGAGGGCTGTAAGGCACTGTGAAGTGGTATATAAGTCTAAGGGCTGTTGCTTCTCCTTCTTATATGACCATGCAAACAAAGAGGATGCACCCACATTGATGGTGAGGCCTGTGGTAGACTCCCAAGCAGAACCAAATGACTTAATTCAGCTGCATCGTAAGGCTGCATTAACAGAATCTCACAAGTCTGAAAAGTGGGAATCTCTCGTCATCTTGTTTTACAGCCTGAGAAGTTAGAAAGATTCCTGTCGTTCTCCACCTGTTATGCAGCTCTGGGCTGTGCCCTCTCTTATCCATATGAGCCATGGTGGCGCAGTGGTTAGAATGCAGTATTGCAGGGCTAACTCACTGCCCACTGCCAGGAGTTCAATCCTGACCGGCTCAAGGTTGACTCAGCCTTCCGTCCTTCCGAGGTGGGTAAAATGAGGACCCAGATTGTTGGGGGCAAGAGGCTGACTCTGTGAACTGCTTAGAGAGGGCTGTAAAAGCATTATGAAGCGGTATATAAGTCTGCTATTGCTCGGGAAGGAAGGAAGGAAGGAAGGAAGGAAGGAAGGAAGGAAGGAAGGAAGGAATATAGTGGTACATTTGTTACAATGCAGCGATGCAGGCTAACTCTGCCCACTGCCCGGAGTTCGATCCTGACCGGCTCAAGGTTGACTCGTCCTTCCATCCTTCCAAGGTCAGTAAAATGAAGACCCAGATTTTTGGGGCAAGAGGCTGATTCTGTAAACTGCTTAGAGAGGGCTGTAAAAGTATTGTGAAGTGGCATATAAGTCTAAGGGCTATTGCTATTGCTGTCTAACCCTTCAGGTACGCGACATCTCTTCATTGCCTCCCACAGCCATTCTCACATGCCATGACAGCCTTGGAATGATCCTGTCACCACTCTACCCAACTGAGAAGCTGCCGCTGGGCAAGCTCACTTAGGCAGCTGGAAAAGACAGGTTGCAGAGAACCCCACCACCACAAACCCCTCCCTTGTAAGCTCATTTGCAGCCCGTGAATTATTCATCACACGACGCTTGGAAAAAAAAAACTATTTCACTTTTAAATTTTTAAATATTTAATAATTGTGCATTAAATATTAATGGGATTTTATTAGAAAACGTTGGCAAAGTTGGGCAGGAAAGATCTAATTGTGAAGTTTATCATTGGAAACGGACTCGCTGGTCTCAGATGCTTTGGAGTTTATTAAGAGAAGGCGAAAAAGCAGGTAGATCTCTCTAGGCCCAGGGATATTCTGAAGAAGGTCCTGGAGGCAAAAATCAAGTTTTGGTGCCCTACCAAGAATTGTGCCCTTCACAGATAAAACTCAAGCCTTGTCTTGTCTTCATAGGGCAATGAAGGCTATTGAGCTAGAACAAAGATATCGCTGACACAATTGAAGTTTCAACCCTCTGTCCTGGGCAATGTCCTTGGCCACTTGAAGATGAGTGGATTTCAACTGGATGTCCACACTTCTTATAAACAGATAATCAGAGTTGGAAGTGACATTGTAGGTCATCTAGTCCAACCTCCTGCCCTAGCAGGAGACCCTACACCATTTCTGACAGATAGGAGTCCAATCTCTTCTTGAAAGTCTCCAACGATGACACTCCCACAACTTCTGAGGGCAACTTCTATTCCATGGGTTCATTGTTCTCACTGTCACGAAATTCCTCCTTATTTCCAGATTGAATCTCTCCTTGTTCAGTTTCCATCCATTGTTCCTTGTCTGGCCTTCAGGGGCCTTGGAGAATAGCTTGACCCCTTCCTGCTCTCTGGGGCAGCCCCTCAAATATTGGAAGGCTGCTATCATGTCTCCTCTGGTTCTTCTCTTCTCTAGAGTAGCCTTCAACTTCCCAAGGTTAAGAAACACAGAGTTTATAGGAAGGGATCCATATGGAATTAGTTTTGTAACTTAAAATTTCTGCACTGAAGATCCGATCGAACCATTGCTCACAGAAGCTTACACGGCAGTAAATTGATGAGGATTTCCTTCTGGGTCGCAGTTAAACGAATGAAAAACACAATCCACTCTGCTTATAGATGTTTGGAATCCAAATTATCACACTGACCACTGAAGCGGAAGATTATGTTAATCAAGGTTAACTGGCCTACACCGTGGTTTATCAAAGAGAAGGGTTGACAAGCAACATTGTGACTTAACTCCATGTGTGAACCTCACCGTAATCTCACTCTTATTATTTGAGGAATTTAAATAAGCGAAATAAATTATTTGGGAACTTCAACGCCATCAGATTAAACCAAAGTAGGTGGGTTTTGGGGTGATGTATGACACAAAACAAGCATAAAGGCCCACAAATTGTGAGTAGAAGATTGTTGGTTATAATCGCAGCTCCTCCCAAACATACACACATTCACATTGTTTTGTTTCTTAGCAAAGCCCTTTGGGCGTACTAAGGGAAGTGCATTTAATAATGTGCATTTAATGCAATTGTATTATTGTCATCAGTGTGCTTTCCAAGGCTTCTGAGGTTTTTGAATGTTATCATCATAGACATATTGTGTGTGGGGGTGGGGGTGGGAGAAAAAAGGAAACAGAAGAAATTCAGTCAATTGTTTTGTATAGACACATTTTTTTTTGTAGCCATCAATAGGAAAAGCTATTGGTAGGAGACAGAGCTAGAAATTCAGGTAAGCTCTCAAAAGTCGGGGCTTTGGAGAGGTAAGCAAAATAGCCATTCATCTCTGACAATTTCATTTTAAAAGAAAAATTCTGCTCATATTAAAAGGAAAAAAAACAGCAAACAATGCGAGAATAACAACAAATTGAAGTTTTCTGCTGTGACTCATGGTGGTATACAGTTAAAGTGCCTTTTAAATTATCTCTCAAACACGTGCACCGAGACAAGCCGTTTAGAAATAGCATTTGGTAATTGCAGACCTTGAGGGTGGGAGGCAGGGTCCTTCATTTAGAAGTCTTAAGAGCACCGGATATTATTCAGAAGCAGGTTTGGGGCGGGGGGGTGGGCTCCAATAAAATGGGGTGTTAGCCTTGGAAGGCATATTTTATTCAGAAGCTTCAAAGCTGCCACATTTTTCTGCCTGGGAATATTTGGGAGGGGAGATTTAGTAGAGAGGTGGAAGATTATAGACTCAACAACATTCTTTTCTCAGAGAGTCAAGGACATGTTGCCCTGCACTTGGAGGGGAGTGTCTGGAGGAATGGCTCCAGTTGGGACGATGTTTGATTGGGCCATGTGATGGACTGGTGGGTGAAGGGGATGGATCTTTGACTTTCTATTGGGAAAGGAACTCCCCGATTCGTGTTTTCCCAGATGTGCCAATATGACAACTCTAACAAAATGGAACTTTGAGGAAATGCCTGTCTCAGAGTTGATTGGGTTGGAGTTTGTTACTTGGAACGCTGACATGGGGAATGTAGCAGGCACTAAACGAATGGTTGTAAGTTCAGGAGTACCTATATTGAGTTTCTCAACCCACAAGAACTAACCCCAACATTCCTCAGGGTGTGAGTTACAAGAGAAAATGGGTGAAGAAGTTGACTTCTAAAGAAACTTGACTATCTCTCTCTCTCTAAAACCTCAATTTTCCTCAAAACTGTCTGGAGGCCACAGACTTAATGTTGGAAACTCTTGTCCATGGATTTGCTCAGAAGGTGTATAGAGAAAAGTAGGCCATCTCCACCAACATTGGCCCCAAAGGTCTTCTTCCCACCATGAGAGCGTGGCCCAAGGCTGATGAGCCAGAATCTCTAAAGATGATGATCAATTCAAGTAGAGCTGGAAGGGACCTTGGAGGTGTTCTAGTCCAACTCCTTGCTCAAGCAGGAGACCCTATATCATTCCAGACAAGTGGATGTCCAGTCTCTTCTTAAAAACCTCCAGTGATGGAGCACCCACAACTTCTGAAGGCAAGTTGTTCCACTGGTTGATTGTCCTCACTGTTAGGAAGTCCCTCCTTAGTTCCAGATTGCTTCTCTCCCTGATTAGCTTCCATCCGTTGCTTCTTGTCCTGCCTTCTGGTGGTTTTGAGACTAAGCTGACCCCCTCTTTGATGAATAACTACATCAGATCCATCCAGTTTCCCAGCTCCACCTCTTCTTCTTGGTGGAGAACATGTGAAGACAAAACGCTTGGACAAGGCTAGAAGCTCCACTCTGGCAGAAGAAATTGTTTGCTCTGCACAAAAGATGACATGCCAGACCTGAAATTATATGCAAATGAGAAGATTCCCTCCTTACATCTAACAGCAGAGGCAAGGGACGCATTAGATAATTTCTGTGCCGACTTTCAAACAAGAGACATTTCCATGTTATTAACATCTCTTTCGAGCAAACTGTTTGTCACCTTTCATAAACACAATCTGAAAAAGTACAATTATCTACCCAAGGAGATTACCATTTGGTGACACCCCAGGATCCAGGCTGGGGAGGAAAGAGATGTAGTATTGATGAGACTTCCTGGCCCCCCCTACAACTCTTGTGGGGTGCGGGGGGGGGGGAGATAGATAAATTAAGCCACAAACCAGCAACCACCTACAAATAGCTACAGAAAAAGAAGGGGGAAAAAATCCTTCCATCAACTTTCTTGAGGGCAGAATGTGGGATGAGAAGATGAATTGCGTTTCAGGCTGGGAATTTTGAGAAGTATCCTTTAATAGCTACCATGTGGAGTCTGGTTTAATTTACGGCTCTGATAGCAAGCTTTGGCTCTTTTAATTGATAGATTAATCAAGTCAGGCACGGGATGATGATCTAGTGGATGGACACATAGAGCTGTGACATAGCTAGAAGCAATCTTGTTTTACTGGGGAAGCTGTTCTCAGTTGAGTTTGTACTTAGAAATGGAGGAAACGTAAACAAAGTTATGTTTCCTTCTAGTACAGGCTTCCTTTCTTGTCTAGCAAATTGGGTGGTCCATCTCTTAACACGGACATTATTCTGCTGATAACTGAATTTTGGATAACAGGAATATTTATTTAAACTGAATGAATTGCCACAAAGGATTAATAATCAATCAAACAATCTATCTATCTATCTATCTATCTATCTATCTATCTATCTATCCATCTATCTTCTATCAACAGAATTTATTACCTAAGGCTGATCTTGCTTTGAAAGTAGATGTTGGAGTACCAGTACTCAAGGAAGTTTGAAAGACCTCAACACCTCCTCCCAAAAGGCTTTTGATGCCGAGTTAGAAAAGAAAATTGTAGGAGATGAGCAAGCTGAGCTGGAAGGCAGAGTTAAACAAGCCATCAGTTTGGAATCATTGCACAGCCACAAGAGACCCAAGTCCAGCCCTCCATGAATTCCGTTGACTCTTATCTAGCTCCAGTTTAGTGCTTGCTGTTAGTTGACCGGATTCTCACGTATACGTAGCAATTCTAAACTCTTCTGTGCTTTGAACTGAGCGAGTGTTCCTGGTTCTTTGCACCTGACAAAAATGCCTGCCACAAGCAATTCACCCAAAAGATCTACCAGGAAAAGGAGTGCTGAAAAAATATTGGTGGATTGAATGAGATTCCCCAAACGACCTGTCTGGTCCTTAAGGAAGAAGAAAATCAAGGCGCTCATTCCTGTGCAGAAGTAGACAAATTCACAGCCTCTTCAGCCTTTGAGGGTGGACCTTGGGTGTCCTACCTTCCATCTGATGTATCATCCATTCCCAAAGTCAGGTTCAGTGTTCCAAGAACTCCATTTAAATCAAATACAGACAATTTTCGCCTTGCTGGTATTGGAACCGGATCTCCAAATCCATCCATTCAGCAGCTTTGTGTAGAGATGATGGCAGTGTGGATGAAGGGAAGGAACAAAGAACTTTCTTCAACTCTTTCAACTCGAATTTCTCCTGCTCATGAGGTCAAATGTTAGAAAGAAAAGAACCCAAGGGAATCCTTGCAATTTTCCCTTGTAAACAAAAACAAGTGCTGAATTCTGCTTTCACATCCTCATGTCTAAGCCCTCTTCCTCCTGTGCCATGAATCATTATTAATGATATTTGTCAGTCTTCTCAGGAGTCTTTTCGTGGTTGAACTGAAGCAGAACACTGGTTTATATCAAGCAATGAACAAATGACTGGGGTGGGCACAAGGAGACCATGTCAAATACCACAAACGCCATGGGGTGAGGAAGGAGTCCCCTCAGGCCCACACACTGGAATTGACTAGCCATGTGTGGTCGAGATGGAAGATGACAATTGCCCAAGAAACCAGAATGTGGAGCAGGAAGCCAATCTTGGTGTGCTTTTCACGGGTGAAAGACGTGGTCCTTGTTTTACTCCATGCCATGAGTGGGAAAATGTAACCTTTTAAGCACAGAAAGATCAAGGAACAAACTTAAGAGAGGATACTGGGCTGGCTGAAGATATGTATTTGATTGAATCAACAGTGAAAAGTTGATTCTCTTCAAACAGATCTTTCAGCAGAAGCAGCATTAGCAGATCTGTTAATTGCCCAGAATGGTTGGCTGTTCTTTGAACAACAAAGAGACAGCCAAGATTGTGAACACAGCTTGCGATTCTTCGGAGATCTTAAGGGTGGATGAATGAGAGGCAGCAGAGAACTCCAAGTGCCTAAACCTTGTGACTGTGGATCGAATAAGGTTGATAGCCTTCGTCATCATGGAATGAAAGACCATAGGCTGAAGATCATAACTGAAGACTGAAGACCACAAATTAAAGACTGAAGACCACAGACTGAAGACCAGAGACCAAAGACTGAAGATCATAACTGAAGTTTGAAGACCAGAAACCGAAGATCATAAATGAAGACTGAAGGCCACAGACTGAAGACTGAAGATCCCAAACTGAAGATTGAAGACATAGATTAAAGAGTGAAGACCACACTGAAGACCAGAGACCAAAGACTGAAGATCATAACTGAAGACAGAAGGCCACAGACCAAAGACTGGAGATCATAACTGAAGTTTGAAGACCAGAGACCGGAAGATCTTATGTGGAGACCACAGACTGAAGACGGTGTCTGATGAACATTTGGAAAACAGGACATGTTCAGCAGAATGAGTTCCTTCCAGAAGAACATCTATCCCCCATGTATCTTCCAACCCAGCAGAAATTAAAGTTGGAAAGGGAAGACCACAAGAGGTCACATTTTAAGAATACGCATCGGGCACCTAGTTAGAACGTGAAGGCTACGAAACAACATTTTAACTCTTTTAAGTATTTTAAAGCCATATTTTCTAGCAGTTTTCTAGATATTTTACAGCAAGAGAAGATTTTAAAAAAAAGGATGTCTTCCTTCAGCTGTGACGCCATTCAAAATCTTGATTAATTGAAAGAATATGGATTGTGAGATCCTCAGACAGCCTTGGCTAAATCACGAATTGCTAAATAGGACTAATTGATTGATTACATGCCATCAAGCCATCGTTACTGTTAGCGAGCACATAGATAGCTTCTCTCCCTGATGATCAGCTCTTCCAACAATGCGCCCATCCCTTCCGCAGCTGTGTCTTTCTATCTTGTTGCTGTTTGTCCTTCTCGTTTGAAGTAGCAATACACTTTCTAATTATCTAGAGGTTTACTACGCACATCGACACATAACATCCCCTTGGGATAAAAGATGGAGCATCCGGGTAGTCATGTCACATTTACAAGGGAAAGATATATTTGTATAAGGCTGTAGGGGGCTAAACCATTTTACATGCTGTATGTATTATTAATTTTTTGGCAGTGGGCTTAGAAAAACCTAACCCCCCCCCCAAATACTTTCAAGAGAGGAAAAGGTTTTTCAGAGCTCATCTTTTATTGACGGAGTCATTTCGAAGCCAATCTGCCTGCTTTCGGCAAGACAGGAGTTTTAAATCTTCATTTTTCTTCCAATCCCTCCGTTTTTTGGGGGGTGGAGTGGGGGTTGGGAGACAGGAATCGTGGCAAGATGATTAAAACATGCTAATGTATACAGTGAAGGCTCTCATTTGAAATGTAATGAATTCTTCATTTGGTCCCAGGTGGAGGAATAGAAATGATGACAACAGTTGGAACTTCCTTCGCCCTTTTCCAATAAAAGCAAAAAGCAAAATCTTTCTAAATGATAAGACCAAAGAGAAAGGAGGGGGATAAAAAAGCAGGAATTAAAAGCAGATTAAGTATTTTTTAAATTCGCTTTGCTCAAAGGATTATTCTTTGCTACAGGTGGCAGAGTGGCTAGCTACCAGAAACCAAACGGAGAGACTTGACATCAATCAACTCTTGGTATCATTCTCTACTCAATCGTATGCCGTTATCTAGTATGCCACATGTGGCTGATTTGCGATGAACCAAAATAACCATAATACATAATTCAGATAGTCCCAACTTATGACCATTTAAGACCCCTAGTGGCGAGAGGTTAAAGTGCCGCATTGCAGGCAAACCTGCCCAGAGCCTAAAGTTTGATCTTGATGGGGTTGTCTAAATGCTATTTCTATTCATTTAGCAACCGGTCAAAGTTACAATGGCACTGACTTCCAACCAATCCTTGTATTTATGGTCGTGGAGCATCCCTATGGCCATGTGATCAAAATTTGGGCACTTGACTATTGACATGTATTTACAACAGTTGGAGCACCAGTTGTAAGTTGGGAATTACCTGTATTACCAGTTACACCCCCCCAGTTTGGGGCACAGTTTTAATGCTCCCTCTGAATACATTCCTTGCGTTCAGGTCTCACTGATTCTGGTGGAAAACAACCAAAACAGGTTGGATATATAAATTTGTGTGTGTGTGTGTGTGTGTGGTTAATCTGTCTGATTTGGGAATTAGAGTTCTTGATTGGATGAGATCTACAATTAACTAAAAGTAGGGAGAAAGAGAGAAGGAAGGTAGAGATTACAGTGAAGTTTTACTAGGATATTAATAATATTAACTAATAGAACGCTGGAAACATTTCAATTATACGGAGAGGATTAGTCTTTGATTACAGGAGGAAGATGGGAAATAACCTGTTACGGGTTTATTCTA
>CM019164.1:20020509-20042958 GCA_009733165.1 Naja naja
TGAGCTGCACTGGCTACCGTTGCCCCTCCAAGTGAGATTCAAGGTGCTGGCATTGACCTATAAAGCCCTTTATGGCATTGACCAGGATACATGGGAGACCTGCTGCCGAGCAACTTCCTCAATCGCCCGCGCTCCCATCGAGAGGGCCTGCTCCAGGTGCCATCGACACAACAATGTCGACTGGCCACCCCCAGTGGGCTCGTGGGAGCACCCACCCCTATGGAATCAACTTCCTCTGAGCTCCTCCTGACCTCCGCCGCGTGACCTAAAACTTGGCTATTCCAACTAGCCTACCCGGACTGATGGGGACTGATGGGGACTGAGGGAGGGTGTTAAATATATTTTTAAAATATTCTAATTGACAAAGGAGACCTTGGTTTTTAATGTCCTTTAACATCTATGTAATTGTATTGGGACTGTTTTAATTGTAAGCCACCCTGAGTCCCTCAGGAGATAGGGCGGCATATAAGCCTAATAAATAAATAAATAAATAGACAGACAGACAGACAGACAAGATAGATAGATAGATAGATAGATAGATAGATAGATAGATAGATAAATAGATAGATAAATAGATAAATTTGTTGAGATTTGAAGTTGCCATTTGTTTGACCATTCTGATACATAGTCGAGGTCTTTTTGAAGGGTAGCAGTATTGTCTGTGGTGTTGAATAGCTTTACATCATCAGCGAAGAGAACGCAGTTGCTCTTAATATGATCACAGAGGTCATTTATGTAGAGTATGAAGAGAGTTGGTCCTAGAACGCTGTCTTGGGGGACACCACTGTTGACAGGTACAGAATTTGATAGGACGCTCCCAATTTTGAGCATTTGTTGTCTGTTTGACAGGAATGCTTCTATCCAGTTATGCAGGTGTCCAGAGATACCATAAGGTTCACCCACCACTCTCCTATTGCTACTATTACTGTTCCTCCTCCTAATAGTAGAAATATTACTACTATTAGAACAGCTCCTACTGTTCTTTATTTGCATTGTATTTTTTTAAATGGTTATGGTGGTTTTATGGGTTTACCTATGGCTTTTTTATTGCATTGCTATCTTTAGCCACTTAGATGAGATACGCCACCCTACCAATGGAATCAATAACTGAATAAACATTCCACCTCTTCTATTTTTCTCCTTGCAACAACCCTGTTAAGTAGGACGAACAGCATGGCCTCAAGTATATCCAAACCCAACACCGTGCATTGCCAGATTGCATGGTGGATACGAAAACCCTAGTGGGGATTGTTTATTGTTTTGTGGTTTGTGTGGAAGTTCACACAAGAAAGTCAAGATGACAGCCACTAGCGTTCAATGAAAGCTGTGCTCCCTTTTTATGTGCATCATGATTTTAGTTGTAGGCATCATCTTGATTTTCTTTGAGTCCCTCCGTGGAACCATGGTTAGCTGAATCCAGGGTTTGCAAAGTTTTCCTATTTAATTATCATAGCAGCCCTGCATAGTTGGATAGATTGAGAGAGCAACTAATTCAATCTCATCCGACTTCTGATTGAGACTTCCTGCCAGTTATTAAAGCATCTCGATTATGTAATTATTTAATCTCAACAGAGGTTTTTGATCTTGAACAACCATTTGTATAGAATACTATAGGACCTCTTGCTTGAATTTTGACCTTGATTGGATTAGAAGACCTTTAAGGTCCCTTCCAACTCTGTTATTCTGTTAATATTGGTTCACTTAGGCCTTAATTGAAAATCACAAGCTGAAAGGGGAAATGCTGATTTTTTTTTACACTAATGAATTAGTTACATGCTTAGAAAGCTCTGAAAAAGTTCAAGTAATGGCTACACTCTTCTTTGACAGTAAATCAATGATTGTCTGCTTGACAGGTGCAAAAGGAAGATGGGGCTTGCAATTCCTATGTTCCCCTTACAGATTTTGCAGTACAAGAATAATTTTGGATAACATCAACAAGCCGGTTATCGATAATCAGAGTGGATCACGCAGGCGAATATGGAGCAAATCGCATTTACGCAGGTCAGATGGCTGTCTTAGGCAGAAGTTCAGTAGGACCAGTCATTCGTGTAAGTATTTTTACCCCACTGATTTCATTGTCCTTGTTTTGATTCTTTTTCTATACCTTAAGTTCAACTGGTAGCCAAAATAATTTTTTTTACAATCACTTTATACCAAGAGTGTCGAACACAAGTCGTCACATTGTCATGTGACGTATCAGGACTTTCCCCCCACTGGCTAAACCAGGTGTGACCAGCACATGACGCATCTGGCCTGCAGGCCATGAGTTTGACACCCCTGCTTTAATATCCATAATGATTTGTGGAGTAAATCGTTGGCTGGAGTCCTGTGTTGTTTTAAACCATAACAGTGGTTGTCTTTGACTTACAGCCGTTTGTTCAAAGTTACAAGGGCCTGTGGGGGAGGGGGAAGCTATTTGCAACCTGTCCTTGAATAGAATAGAATAAAATAGAAAAGAATAGATTATAATTATTTATTGGCCAAGTGTGATTAGACACACAAGGGATTTGTTTTGGTGCAAATAGCACTTAGACTTATATACCACTTTATAGTGCTTTACAGCCCTCTCTAAACGGTTTACAGAGTCAGCCTGTTGCCCCAACAATTTGGGTCCTCATTTTACCCACCTCGAAGGATGGAAGGCTGAGTCAACCTTGAGCCTGGTGGGATTTGAACTGCCAAATTGTAGGCAGCTGGCTGCAGAAGTAGCTTGCAGTACTGCACTCTAACCACTGCGCCACAGAGGCTCTCACTGTACATAAAAGAAAAGATACATTCGTCAAGAGTCAAGAATCATCAGGTACAACACTTAGTAATAGTCATAGGGTACAATAGGCAATCAAATCATACCAGGAAACAGTCAATAAAAATCATTAGGATACAAGCGACAAAGTTACAGTCATACAGTCACAAGTGGGAGGGGATGGGTGATAAGGAATGATGAGAAAATTAATAGTAATAGTAGTGCAGACTTTGTCAATAGTTGGACAGTGTTGAGGGAATTATTTGTTTAGCAGAGTGATGGCATTTGGGGTGGAAACTGTCCTTGTGTCTAGTTGTTCTGGTGTGCAATGCTCTATAGCGTCGCTTTGAGGGAAGGAGTTGAAACAGTTTATGTCCAGGATGTGAGGGGTCTGTAGATATTTTCACAGCCCTCTTTTTGACTCGTGCAGTATACAGGTCCTCGACTGAAGGCAGGTTGGTAGTAATTGTTTTTTCTGCAGTCCTAATTATTCTCTGAAGTCTGTGTCTGTCTTGTTAGGTGGCAGGACCAAACCAGACACTCCTTGGGCAGTTTGAGCTTTCCGAGTTGTGCTTTTAATACTCTTTATGACACCTTGCGATCATGTGACATAAATTCAAATGTTTTGCAACCAGCTCGCATTTACCATTCTTTGCAGCATCCTGCAGTCACCTGATCACAGTTTGAGACCTTCCCACCTTTCTGACAAAGAATCAGTCAGGGAAACTGGATTCCCTTAAAAACCACATGATTTCCATAAACAACTGCAGTGATATTGCCTAACAACCACAGTAAAATAGTCATATAAATTGCTCATGGTCACAGGGTGACTCACTGTATGATTGCCCTGATTTATGAGAGAAATTCAGGTTCCCATCGGTGATCATAAATCAAGGACTCTCTGTATGATTAGATTAGTTCTGGCATGGACTGTTGCCTGCCTCTAACCACTGTTTATTGAAAGCATGGCTTGTGGCTCAGAGCAGTGTATGAATTCGGCTCATACGGGCTTTGTGGTGGTTCAGCAGCATTAAGAGGCTGCAATGTGTATGTCCAGACGGAGACAGCATACAGACTTCTGAACTATCTTTGTGCTTTTCTTTTAATCCAGCAAATGTGGGAACAAGAAAAGGACCATTTGAAAAAAATGAAGGAGTTGGTGGTTTTGTACAGAGTCCGTCCAACCATTTTGTTACCTCTGTGGGATGTTGCAGGTTATATGTTAGGTGAGCATCGGTGTTTCTCTTTTCCTAATATATATATATATCTATATCTGGGATATGTCTCCTCCCAAGCGCAGCTGTGATTTTGATGTTTTACCTTTAGGTGCGGGCACAGCTTTGCTTGGGAAAAAGGCAGCCATGGCCTGCACAGTGGCTGTGGAAGAAAGTATCGCTAACCATTACAACAACCAGATCAGGGTCCTCGTGGAAGAAGACCCCGAGAAATACAAGGAGTTATTACAAGTATCATTATGCTAAAAAGTTACAGATATAATCTACCTTACGATACTGTTTTGGTTTAATTTGGAGCAGTTTTTTTTTCCAAACTTGGCAACTTATAAGATCTGTGGACTTCAACCCCACACCATGCTATTTGGGGAATTCTGGAAGTCCACACACCTTAAAAGTTCCTCAGTATGACTGAAGAATTCTGGGAATTGAAGTCCACACACCTTAAAGGCTCCCCAGTATGACTGGGGAATTCTGGGAATTGAAGTCCACACACCTTAAAGGTTCCTCAGTACGACTGGGGAATTCTGGGAATTGAACTCCACACACCTTAAAATTTCCTCAGTACGACTGGGGAATTCTGGGAGTTGAAGTCCACACACCTTAAACATTTCTCAGTACGACTGGGGAATTCTGGGAGTTGAAGTAGGCAGATGGGTGGGTGGGTGGATTGATTAGAGAAAGAATCTGGTGGGCCAAATTTCGTAAGTTCAGCATTTACCAACATTTCAGTATTGAATGAAATGTCTTAAATTTCCAGTGGAAGCAAAAGATGTTCTTAACCATGTGGGGTATAAAACCTTATTGATCACTTCTCTAGCTAGTGCCAGCTTGCCAGCCCTCCAAAATAATGGTTGAAAGTCTGTTTCGAGAACTGATGACAAGTCCTGGTTTCAGGTCAGAGAGGGAGGCAGGAGCTGAAAACAGGCACTTGAAGGCCGTATGCTACTCTGACATCATAGAATTTTTATTTAAAGTGTATCCCAAAAATGTTGACATTTCTGGCATTTTTAAAAACCAGTTAACATATGTTTTCTTTTCTCCCTCGACTTGCTTCTGGGATACAACTCTCACCCATCCACCAGATCATCAAGAAATTTCGCGATGAAGAGATGGAGCATCACAACACTGGACTTGACTATGATGCTGAACTGGTAAGCTGGCAACAAACCTCCTCAGAATTTGCCTAATTGAAAGCACCCATGTGCTGGCTCAGGAATTCTGGGAGTTGAAGTCCAGTAGATCTGGTTACCCACCCATGCTTGATATGTCTATCAAGACATACTGAGAAGGGAGGCGAATTGCAAGAATTTCAGCAACTGGGCCCTTTCCCACATGCAACCCTAGATGTCAAGGCATGTAAGGGTGCTTTGAATTTTCATTGTTTCGCTTTTTGCTGCCTTTTCTGGAAACCCAGAAGCTGGTAGGTCTCATCCCTGGGAACAGAGGAGCCTTCAAGGCAGCTGTTTACAAAACCATCTCATGAATCCTTGTAGAATTGGAGCAATTAAGGCAGAGTTTCTTAAAATAGCATTTAACAAAATACAAAGAGTTGGACCTTGGAGTCCAGTGATTGCCAACTGGTGGGCCGGGGACCACTGGTGGTCCACAAGAAAATTTTGGTGGTGCACAGAGAAAGGTCCCCCCCAAAGCAATTAATCCAGGCTGCGCAGGAACACAAGGCTGCGCCGCCCCCATGGCCCACTTACCTGCTGGCCCCCAACCTTTGGCCGAGCACAAAGCTTACCTTGAGTAGAGCCACACGAGTTGGAACTGGAAGGTAAGACCAACGGCAGGGGAGGGAAATTGGGGGCTTGCTGACACTGGGAAAGTCGGTCCCCTATTCCAGAGCTGCAGTAGTCACAAGACTGGCCCTTTGGTCATCCCGGAGCAGTTCCTCCAGTCTATGGCAAGCCGGTGCACCTAGGTGGAGGAGCAGCTGCTCAGAGATGACCAAAGAGCCACTCCTCTTCTGAAATATGGGACTGACTTTCCCACCAACGTCAGCAAGCCACCGTCAGTCAAAATTCATATTAGTGGTCTGTGGGATTTAAAATTATGAGTTTGGTGGTCCCTGTGGTCCAAAAGGTTGGCAACCCCTGTTCTAGTCCAACGCTATCCCAGCAGGAGAGCCCATACCATTCTGGACAAAATGGCTGTCGAATCTCTTCTTAAAAACCTCCGGTGATGTAGCATCCACAACCTTTGTAGACAAGCCAGTCCACTGGTTGATTGTTCTCAGGAAATATCTCCTGAGTTTAAGTTGATCTCTTTCATGATCTTTCACCCTCCTTGTCCTGCCCTGAGACGCTTTGAAGCATCCGTCTCCTTTGCCTTGAATAACTGGAATAACAAAAGCAGTTTAGTCTTGAGTTGTTGCTGGTAGCCATTTTTGAAGATAATGGAAAATATAAAACAGTTCTAATATTCAGTGTTCTTTCTTTCTTTCTTTTCTTTCTTTCTTTCTTTCTTTTCTTTCTTTCTTTCTTTCTTTCTTTCTTTTCTTTCTTTCCTAGACTCCAGGATATTCCGTTTTGAAGAATGCTATACAAGTTGGATGTAAAGCAGCGATATTTTTATCAGAAAGAATTTAGATTTGGCAGTGGTAGATTGATCGTAAATTAAGAGATGTTCAAGTAGAACAAAACTATCCTTATACCTTATTGGAAAGTCTATATAGATGGGAATTCTTTCGTTTTCTTCATTCTTCCTGTCAGTTGGGGAAAGCCGATGGTTACCATTTCGACTGTCTGAAATTGTTGGAAACATGCTGGATAGGTTACACAACTGTTTTTCATACGCTTTCCACCTGAAAATGACCACGTTTTGCTGCCATTTTTGGGGGGGCAATTACAACATCTTTTTTCAGCGAAAGGGATTCCTTATAGAATAGCCATTTTCCCTTCCTTCCCAAGATGCATTAACTTATTATTAAAGTTTGTACTGAAAAGCAAGTTCACACTGCTTAAAAACCAATCATGTGTTTTCTAATGGAAGATTCAGGAGTAGATGCTTGTGGAAATAAATGGTGCTTCATTTCAAAGCTTTTAAGCATTAATTTTAAGCTTTTAAAAAAACTTTATTTAATAATAATAATAGTAACAGTAACAATAATAATAATAATCCACCGATACAGCACGCAGTCCTAAACATTTGGGAAGTGTTCAACTAGTGATTTGTGATACGAAACCCAGCATAGTTATCTCATTTGCTGTGTACACTGTTGTTTTTTGTTAATAATAATAATAATAATAATAATAATAATAATAATAATAATAATAATAGAGCAGCTTTAGTGGGGCTGGATGTTGTAAAATATGTCGGACACATAACATGCATTGCAAGTAGTCCTCAACTTAGGACCGCAACTGAGCCCAAAGCCTGTTGTTAAATGAGACAATTGAGTTTTATGACCTTTGTTGCCACAATTGTTAAGTGAATCACTGTGATTGTTAACTTAGTCACACAGCCGTTAAGTGAATCTGGCTTCCCTATGGACTTTGCTTGTCAGAAGGTCACAAAAGGGAGACCACATGATCCCGGGACACTGCAACCGTCATAAATGCGAGTCAGCATCTGAATTCTGATCACAGAGATGCTGCAACGTGTAAAAAACGGTCGTAAGTCATTTCAGTGCTGTTTTAACTTCAAAGGGTCACTAAACATCATAAATCAAGGACAACTTGTGTAGCCTACTACACCTAACATTTTATTATTATTGTGGTTTGTTGCACGGTTGCACAGATGTTTAGATTGGATTTGGCATTTTTAATCCACTTAATTAACAGTATTCAACTAACTTTATTGCCACTTTAAATGTACACCGATCGGTATACATGAAAATGAAATTTCGTAGATACAGCGGCTCTCAAAAGAGAGCTCCAATATACACTACATCAGGGGTGTCAAACTAGATTTCATTGAGGGCCGCATCAGGGTTGTGTTTGACGGGGGCTGAGGGGGGGCCTGGCCACAAGGCATGGCCACCTCAACATCACTCATCAAGGCTCCGTTTTCAGCCGCAACAGCCCCCTGCAGCCCTCTGCCAGTGAAAACGGAGCCTGGGAAGCCCTCCCGTGCTCCATTTTTGCTGTCAGAGGCACCGTGGGCTGGCCCTTTGCTGGGCAGGCCCACGGGCCAGGTCTAAGCACCCTGGGGCTGAATCTAGCCCCTGGGCAGGGATGGACTACTACAGGTTCGGCCGAGTTCAGGCAAACCCGTAGCTAGCGTTATGGCCGGTTTGGCAAACTGCCAAATCCCACCCTTCGCTGGCCCTGCCCTCCCCTCCCCAAAGTCTCCACGCAGCCCGTTTTGGATGCAAGGTAAATGCAGGGCCTGCGCAGAGTGTCGGGGAGGGTGAAAAATGGGCCTTCCAGAAGTCCAAAAACGGGCCCGTTTCTCGCTTCCAGAGGGCGTCTGGAGCCCGGGGGAGGCTGTTTTCGCCCTGCCAGAAGCTCAAGGAAAGCCTCCGTGAGCCGGGAGGGTGGTGCAGCAGGCTGACTAGGCCATGCCCACATGGCCACGACAACCAGGCAGAGAACCGCCCAGCGCCCCTGGAGGGGTCACGCAATCCCTTTTGTGACCTTCCAGCGAGCAAAGTCGCCAGATTCACTTCAGCGTGTTCCTAACTTTCACAACAGCAGGGATTCCCTTAACCGTGGCAGGAAAGGTCATAAAAACAGGGCAAACAAACCCCGCTTCACTGTCTTGCCTAGCAAGAAAAATGTGGCGCTCCGTTGCGGTCATAAGTCAAGGATGACTTAATTCAGTTCCTCCCCTCTTTTCCCTTCCTTTCTTTGTCTGAGCCTTTCTCCTAGGCCTGAGGTCTGTAACCATGGCAACTTTAAGCCTGGCGGACTTCAACCCCCAGAATTCCTCAGCCAGCAGTTCTGGGGGTTGATGTCCGGACCTAGCTGGGGAATTCTGGGAGTTGAAGTCCAGACCTGGCCAGAGAATTCTGGGAGTTGAAGCCCAGACGTGGCTGGAGAATTCTGGGAGTTGAAGTCCAGACCTGGCCAGGGAATTCTGGGAGTTGAAGTCCAGATGTGACATTGGAATTCTGGGAATTGGTGACTCAAGAATTCTGGGAGTTGAAGTCCAGACCTGGCCAGGGAATTCTGGGAGTTGAAGTCCATATGTGACTGGAGAATTCTGGGAGTTGAAGTCCAGGCCTGGCCAGGGAATTCTGGGAGTTGAAGTCCATATGTGACTGGAGAATTCTGGGAGTTGAAGGCCACCAGGCTTAAAGTTGCCAAGGTTGGAGACTTACATCGTAGGCAGGAGATCTGATTGCTGGTAGATTTCTGCCTTTGGAAACCAGATGTGCCCCCCCTCCCCATAGAGAAGGTGGTAATCCTGGTTTGTTTGGGCATCCTGACTTCTCCTCCTCCCTCCAGCCAACGCCCAGGACAAATCCACGCCCAGTTCGTTTGCTCCCTCTTTCCTCCTCCTCTTCCTAACCGCCGCCTCCTATTCCTATTCTGCGCTTCCGCCCGGGCCAGTCCTGAATCCAAGCCGAGTGGGCAACCCAGCGCCCGTCCCCTCGGGTCCCTCCTCCTCCTCCTCCATCCCAGACTTTGGCATTTCCTCTGAGCTCATCCACTAAGTGACGCGCCGCGTTCCCCACTCGGAAGAGGAAGCGAGGAAAAAAAAGTTTTTGCAGAAGTTGGCTGCTTCTGCAAGCGACGCGAGCAGCGGCGAGATAGCAAGCGGCGTCCGGCCCAAGGACGACGGAGGGGTGACGAAGCCCCAGCCCCCGACGACGGGGATCCACAACTGTGAGTGGCCGCCCGTCGCTTCCTCCGAGCAATTAAGTCCTGGGGAGAGCTCGCTTGGGCGCCCGCGGGCGCCCGGCCAGCAAAAGGAGCGGTTGCAGAGCCAGGACACCCCCGCCCCCAGCCCGTCCCGCGGGAGAGCCTTCTGTCGGGGCCGAGGGAGGAGGAAGAGAGGGGGCTGTCCTGCCCCGTCGAAGGCTGCCGGACCCCAAAAAGCCGTGGCGATGGGTTGAAACGCTGCCAGCCCAGAGCGAAGCAGCAGCAGCAACGGCGGTGGCAGGTTTGCAAGCAGCAGCGCTGAGCTCGACGGGCGATGCATGAAGCCGGCCTTCCCCGAGGGACCTCCTCGCCTCCCCGCCGCCCCTGAAGACCCCCTCCCCACATGGCCGTCTACAGCCTCAACGTGCGCGTCTTCTGGCCGCTCCTGACCTGCGCGTGCACCGTCCTGGTCTGCCTGTTGCAAGCGCTGCGCGGCAAGGCCGGCCCGACGGGCAGGGAAGCGGGCTGGCCGCTGCCGTCGGTGCTGAGAGGGCTGCCGGTTCCTCCGCTGCTGCTGCTGCTGCTCTTGCTGGCCGCGCTGAGCTTGGGCGGGCGAGCTTGGTGGACGGCGCGGCGGCGGCGGCGGCAGCAGCAACAGCAACAGCAGCGACGGCGGCGGCTGCAAGGCGGCTCGATCGGCAGCCCCGGCGCTTCCAGCGGGCGGGAAGCCCGGCGCCGCGCCTTGCTGGACGGCTTCTACGAGACGCGGCTGCGGCTCTCGCCCCACGTGCTGGGCCACAGCAAAGCCCACGTCAGCCTGGTGGTGGGTGAGCTGGTGCGCGCCGGCAAGGCGGCTGGCCGGCTGGCCCTGCGCGGGGACATCGTCCAAGTGGGCAGCGCCTACGAACAGCACAAGGTGGGCAGCCCCGACGCCTTCGACGTGCTGGTGCCGCTCCGTCTGCCGCCCCGGCTGGAGCTGCGTGCCCTGCCTTGCGCTCCGGAGGAACAGCAGCAAAAGCAGCCCGGGGGACGGCGGGGCGCTTTCCTCTGCGCCTTGCGCGTCGCCGAAGGCGCGCAAGGCTCCCCGAGCCGGGCTCTGTGCGTGACTGCAAGCCAGGGCGAGACGGACGGGGCGTCCCTGCTGTCGGCGGCGCTGGTGGCCCGCTGGTTCCAAGCGCAAGTGCAGCGCTGCCTTTGCGCCGTGCGCGCCCGCCTCCAAGAACGCTGCCGGGTGCAATTGGCCGTCGGCGCTGCGACCTGCCCGCTGGTTTTGCAGATCGCACCCCGCTCGGATTACGTCTGCTGCCACCTCTCCCTGACCGTACACCTCACCCCGGCTATCCCGCTGGGCGAGGGGCTCTACCTCACCCCCTGGGGCGGCCCCCAGCCTTCAACAGCCCCCCAACTGGGCACTTTCTGGACCCTCAACCTCTCCAAAGCGGAGCAGCGTTTGCTGGCCTGGCTCCGGGACCAACTCCCGGCCGACTCCTGCCACCTGAAATGTTTGCAGATCCTCAAGGGGCTGAGGGAGCTGGGAGGCCGCGCCCTGGAGCCCCCCTGGGCTGCCCAGTGGGACCGGGTCCTCTCCTCCTACATCCTCAAGACAGTGCTTTTCTGGGTGCTCCTGCGTAGCCCGTGGCAAGTTTGGGAGGACAGGTTCTTGGTGGCCCGGCTGGAGGACGTCATCCTGTTCCTGGTGCAGGCTCTGCAGCGAGGGAGGCTGGCCCACCTGTTCCTGGGGAACCCTCACCTGCCCGAAATCCTGAGCTTGCCCAAATTCGTCAAGGAAGCCTCTCCAGTGAACCTGCTGGCTGATTTTGAGCGTCCCGCTTTGGAGAGGGTGGCCTTGCAGCTTCTGAGCTTCTGGAAGCAGGCGCCCAGGATCATCCGGGTGTACGGCGGCCCCAGGTACCGAAAGCAGCATCCCACCTGAGGCTCCTCCTTTAACCCTTGCCAGCCTGGACTTGGCATCCCCCCAAAATGAAGGTTGAATTGCCATTTATTCCCCAAGACAAACTTTGGATTTGGGGCTTTAGGGCTTTAGGGTGGGGAGCTCCATTCAAGGACATCTGAAGGATCTTGTCTAGGAGCAGAAAGACTGTCTATATCAGACTTTTGGTCTTAAGAGTTGGACACGTGAGTTCCGTTCTGATCCTGTGTGGAACTCGGGTGCTGGATCAGTTTTGGGGTGTTCTTTTTACCAGCAGGTTGGACACTTAAGGGGTTTGCTGGAAGGCGGGAAGGCTGGAAAGAACATCTTCTTGGGGTTCACCGAAGTTCCAAGAGAGCAGGATTGGTCCTCACCACCCCTGACTGATTCTGGCTTCTTCTGTTCAGGGTTTCTTCCTTCGTCAACCAAGGCAGGCAAAAAAATTTCCAAGCCTCTTTTCGGTGGGTTCGAAGGGCAGTTCTTGATAGGGAAAAGTTGAGAGTTTCTACTTGGGGAAATCTCAGGCTATTATGACTCATTCTCCTGGGTTCTGGTTTGTTTTTTCCCAGCCAAGTTAGGAATCTGAGCAGGCATTCGTAGTCTGCTTTGGCATTTCTCCCAGTGTCTTACGGACTGCGGCCCTGATATGGGGCTGCTTATTATGGGCTGGAGTAGAAGAGAAGAAAACACAGCCTTGTTCAGTTTACAGGGAGTCCTCCACGTACAGCCATTAGGTTAGTGACTGTTCGAGGTTATGACAGTCCTGAACAAAGCGACTTTTTCACATTTACGATGGTGGCAGCGTCCCCTTGGTGACCTGATCAAAATTTGGATGCTTGGCCATTGGCTCATATTTATGAAGGCCCCGGGGTCATGTAATCCCCTTTTGGGACCTTCTGACAAGCAATGTCAATGGGGGGATTCAGATTCACTTAATAACCGTGTTATTAATTTAAGAACTGCAGTAATCTGCTTAACAGCGGTGGCAAGAAAGTTTGTAAGATCGGGCAAAACTTAACTTCGTAACTGTCTTGCTTAGCAACGGAGGGTTGAGGCACAATTGTTGGCTGTAAGAGGGGACTTCCTTGCAACCATAATTGAGACCGGAATTATGGTCATAAGTTATGTTGGTCCTTAAGTAGATCATTACATGACCATGTCTAATCTTAGAACCTTTTTTTGCAGGGATCTGTGATGACTCAGGGTGGGATACAAAACAAACACAGTCACAGAAAACAGGTGAAGCCCCTTTTATTCCTTCAGTTTGCTTTCAAACTCCAAACATCTTTGACAGAAGACAAAAAAACTCCTACACAGTTACAGGAAGAAGGCAAAAAGTAACACAAACCAGGCAAGATAAGGGCTGGAGGATGTCCACAGATAACACACACTGGGAAGGACGCCAAACTCAGAGAGGAACTATAAACTAGAGATATTTACATGCTTTGTTTCCAGCATTTGCCATGCAGTCCAAACTCTTATTCATTTGTCACACCTGCAGCCCATGAAGAGGATCAAGGCCCTCTCCTCCTGAGGGGAGTACATCTCTCCCTTATCCTCTCCTCCCCACATGCCCTAGGATGGAGAGGGGATGGGCCTGGCTCCTCCTCTGACTGCTCAGCCAGCCTCTGCCCTTCCCCAGCCTCCTCCACCACCTCTGGAGCCACAGTTCCACTCCCTGTTGGCTGTTCCTCCTCTCCCTCAGAGTCAGTCTCCCCCAGGGGCACGACAGGATCTTTAAACAATCACGACAATTGTAAAGCTTAACCCATTGTCCATAAGTAAGCTTACCATCATACATCATACATACATCACCATCATGTGACTACAAGACGTTGCAAACAGTCGAATCCTGAGCACCCAAATTCAATGCAGCTGTCAGAATTTTAAATCCAGTTCATATGTACCTTTTGGGGGCTCCGTCATAACTTTGAACAGTTGCTAAGCAACTGGTCGTAAGTCAAGAACTACCTGTGCTCCTTTGGGAGCAGTCATCTTAACAAATGGGGGTCTCCCAAATGTGAGTATACCGGCTCAGGATGATGGGAGCTCAGATTCGGCATATCAGGAGTGTGCCTGGTTGGTGGAGGTCCCTTAAGGCAGGGGTCCCCAACCTTGGAAACATTAAGATTTGTGGGGAGTTGAAGTCCACAAGTCTTAAAGTTGCCAAGGCTGGAGACTCTTGTCCTAGGAACTTAATACCAATGTGTATTCGGAGACCAAAATTAATAGCACTTTATGTTCATGAAAGGGGTCTTTTGTTTTTTTGGCGTTGCCAGGGCTGTGTGAAATTTTCTGAAGCATTTGGACATTAATTAAAATAACTATAAACGGAGGCATTCAGCTTGCTAAGAGGCTGCCTTCTTTTAAAAGACACCAATTCCAAACACGACTTCCTCGTGCAATATTGTCAGTTGGAAAGCACTAATTATACCCTTAATGGGCGTCTTTTAATAAAAGCTGACTTCCAGCCCGTTACTGAGGAGGTTTGGAAGGAAAGGGATCATTCAGACTTCTGCTATTTGTTATTCTGGTGAATCCCTTGATATTTGGCCACATTGACACTTTTCCCAGATTTAAACAACAACAACCCAAGAAACGGGAGACTTAAATCCTTCCTATCGGTAGTGACAAATTGAAGGTGCAAGGATGTGAAATTGTTCAGTACGTAAAAAATGTTTTCTGGCAGTGCAAGTTCCATTTAGTTCAGTTTGTGTGCCAAGAATCAGATCTGTAAAGACTATTGAACAATGCCTTGTAGAGCAATCTGTAGACTGCAGATTGAGACATCCAAAATACATATTTTTCAAAAAAAATTATGTAATGCCACCACTTAGTTGCCAAATGTGGAAAATCATCTCTCTCTCTTTTTTTCTTTCTCTTTCTCTTAAAAGATTAAACCTCCTCCCCTGATACACTTGCACACACAAAGACATATACACACAATTTCACAGGGCCCAGCACACATTTTGAAAGGAAGTTTGAGTTCTACACTGCAGTCTGAAGTGTACCGTACAACTGATGGGACTTTCAAAATTGCCTTTATCTCAAGTGCCTCCTGCTTAGGTATGAAATGTGGGAGGAAAAAATTCCAAAAATAGAGATAAATCTCCATTGGTAAGGGTTGCAGTTGGTTTCAGCCAAGGAAGTAGAATCAGAAAGCCAGCTGTGTACAGCGTTAAGACGGTTTGTGAGATCTCAAATGACTTGAGGTTGAGAATGTTGAAGATGGTATTGAAGGGGTAGGCTAGTTGGCTGGCATTTCTTGGTAGGGCAAGACAGTTATTTATTATTTATTATTTATTAGTGGGACTTGTATGCCACCCCATCTCCGAAGACTCGGGGTGGCTCACAATTAAAACGACAACAATAAATAATTAAAAAGAATTAAACTAAGCAAGCCCCAAAGAATATAATTACAAAATACAGAAATAAGAACCACCCCACCCAAAGGGTCACAGCCCGGATTGGTTAAACAACCAGGTCTTCAAGTCATGGCGGAAGGTGTGGAGGTCATGGGCCAGGCGGAACTCCAAGGGAAGTTGGTTCCAGAGGTCAGGGGCGCGACAGAATAGGCTCGTTGTTGGGGGACCGCCAACTGGCATTGCCCGGCTGACGGGACCCCAAGGAGTCCTTGTCTGTGCTGGCAGAGGGCGGTTAGTACTCAATGTTGGCAGGAAACGCTCCCTTAAATAATAAGGACCCATGCCATGAAGGACTTTGTATGTTAAAGTTACTCCCATGTTACACCCCTCCTGCGCGCTTGCATTGGTTGCGGTTGCCTCCGGGTCGCCTTCAGGTATTAGTTACAACTTATAAAGCCCTTAATGGCTTGGGTCCAGGGTACTTGCGGGAACGCCTCCTGCCAGCATCACTTTCCGATCGCCCTGTTGCTCTCATAGGAGGGGCCTCCTTGGGTGCCGTCAGTCAGATATGTAGGCTGGCGGTCCCCAGGGCTAGGGCCTTCTCTGTGGGAGCACCTGCCCTGGAATCAGCTCCCGTCGATCTCCGTTTGGCCCCTGACCTCCGCTCCTTCCGGGGACCTGAAGACTTGGTTGTTCCAACGGGCCGGCCTTGAATGACCCGGGGGGGGGTTGGGTTTATTTTAATTTTATTTGGCTTGTTCATTGTTTAATTTTGTTTTATTGTAAATTTTCTCTGTTTTAATGTTAGCTGCCCTGAGTCCTTAGGGAATAGGTGACATACAAGTCAAATAAATAAATAAATAAATAAATAAATAAATAAATAAATAAAGTTAAAACCTTGAATCTCACCCAGAGTGCAACCGGCAACCAATGCAGGCAGCGCAGGAGGGGGGTAACATGGGAGAACGGAAACTCCCATCACCACCCAGCGCCGCGTTCTGCACCAGCTGCAATCTCCGGATGGTATGCAAGGGCAGTCCTAAATAGAGAGCATTGCAGTAGTCGAGTCACGAAGTAACAAGGGCATGAGTGACTGTACGCAGGGCATCTTGGTCCAGAAACGGGCGAAGCTGGCGAACCAGCCGGACCTGGGCAAAGGCCCCTGGCGGCAGCCCCATCTGCTCCTCCAGCCGGAGCCGTGCATCCAGTTGATGAAATGAGAAGCGGTTGTGGGTCCAAACATTTGCCAGAAGGTACCAGGTGCTAAGAAGGGATTATTTTCCCAAGTGTGGAATTTCTGAAGCTGGAGCAACTACTGAACAAATCTAATGGGTTGTTTTTTTTCATCAGCTGCAAATCTTAACTTGCTTTGAAGTGTTTTTTACATTGAGGTTATGAATAGTTATGGTAGGTAGATGTGTAGAATGCATGAACTCATGAAATACACACCCTTGGGTTGGTTGAACGGGTGTGAAAGTTGGAAAAGAAACGCCTGGGGCGTGACAGAAGTGAAGAAACAAGGTTGAAGAAACGGTTGAAGGAAGGAGACCATTGAGAAAAACATGCGCAAAATCTACGTTGGAGGATAGTTTGTGAAATATTGGCTAAGAATGCAGGTAGTCCTCAACATACAACTGAGCCCAAAACGTGTGTTTTTTAAGCGGCAAAATTGTGAAGGGAGTTTTGCCCCATTTTATGACTTCTCTTGCCACTAAGTTGTTCAATTAGTGAATCTGGTTTCTCCATCGACTTGGCTTCACAGAAATTTGCAAAAGTTTGTACGAGGTGCAATGACAATAAAGTAAACCAAACTAAACCAAAAGGGTGATTCTGGGACACTTCAACCATCATGAATGTGAATCAGTTGCCAAGCATCTGAATATAAATCTCATGACCCTGGGGAATGCTGCGATGGTCATTAAGTGTGAAAAATGGTCCTCGAACGGTCACTAAACAAACCGCTGTAGGTCGAGGACTACATGTAACACATTTCTGGGTCATTGTTCCTGGGCTAAACCAGGGATTTCTCAACCTTGGCAGTTTTAAGATATGTTTAATCCGGCACCAAAAAAGGTTGTAAAAATTGGATCGGTCACATGACTGACCCATTTTACGACATACGACTAATAAGACAGGCACCATTACAGTCGTATGTCGAGGACTAGCCATATAGTCCAGATCAGGAAAGCCGAGCTGGGTTTAATTCATGTTTCATCTACATCTGCATTGTTCTAACAGCTGCAGTCTGGTTTCTCTGAGATCATCTCCGTGGCTGCTTCTCTATGTCGAGAATTTATTTTGTGTCTCTCCTGAGGGGCTTTTTATTTTGGGGGGGGTTATAGTATTTTTTTGAGGTATTTTCTTGGTGGTGTTCTCCATTTGGCAAAGTTCCCTCATGATTATACGCCCTTGGGGTGGAAATGGGCGTGTGGGAAGCCACAGAGAAACAACAGCGGTGCAAGAAAAGTTATGAAGGTGTGGCAGCTTCATCCCTGGAGAAGCTTTCAAGAAGAGAGGACTGCCATCTGTCAGAAATGGCGTAGGGTCTCCTGTTTGGGCAGGGGTTGGACTAGATGACCTACAAAGGTCCCTTCCAACTCTGTTACTCTGAAAAACACCTTTGCACACATTTTGGGCTGCCTGGTCACTAAATCACCGCAAAAACCTCACATCCCCTTTCAAATAAATTTTGAAATTCTCTTTCACCGGTTTGGAAATGGGCAAAGCGTTGTGTGTTTCTGTCTGTGTGTGTGTGTGTGTAATTTTTGCACAGATTTATTAAAAGTTTAAATCACATAGAAAAAACGCTTTTCCAGTGAGTATTTTAAAAGCACGTTTTCACAGCATGCTTCATCCTTGGCAAGCAATGCACCAATACACTTTCCCTCCAGATTTAATTTAATCGGGATGAGTCACCCGTCAATCTCTGCAGAAATTCATCATTAAGAGTTATTACGGGTAGGTTTACCAAGCTTCAAGCTGATAGACTTATTTATTCAACTATCCCAGAGTCTAATAAGGCGCATTCCTCTTTAATTGGAAGAGCCATCTGAGGTAATGCAAGATTTCAGACGCGGTGGCTGCTGCGTGTGGCTTTTTAAAGTGCCGTCTGATCTACACTGTGTGTTTCTGAAACACTGAAATATATGTGAAGCTTCAACTCACAGCTGCAAAGCGATATAAAGTACATATAGATCATCATCTTTTAAAGACCCTGTAATCCCTTGTGGGGTGGAGTCTGGGCAACTGAATGGAGCTGATTGTTTACTGGCCAGATGCCCTTCCTGTCACCAGTGTGGAGTTTTTTTTCCCAGCAGATATATTCTCATTGTGCCCAGAGAGAGAGATAAAGTACATTAAGATGCCTGTATTTTATTGGGTGCAAATGCATTAAAGCAGGGAGGCTTCTGAATGAACATGCATACAATTGTGTGGTTAAGATGCTTGGCAACATTGCAAAAGGTGATCAAGGATTTTTTAAATTTAGGGACAGGTACTCCTTGACTTACGACCACAATTGAGGGGCAAATTTCTCCTTGCTCAGTGAGGCATTCATTGAGTGGTCATAAGTCACTTTTTCAGTGCCGTTGTAAGTTTCGGTCAGTAAATGAACTGTTGTAAGTAGAGGACTACCCGTACAAGCTTTTCACGAAAGCTGGTTCTCTAACCAGATCACTTCTGTTTGCTAAATGATTACGCACCAGTAGTTTTGGTTACCTGAATTTGAAGTACTGGATTCGTTTAGTGACCACTCAAAGTTACAACGGCACTGAAAAAAAGTGACTTATGACCGTTTTTCACACATACATACAACCGTGGCAAGCAACCCTGGGTGTCAACCCATAAAATATTTCTATGATCTTTTTAGAGTTGCCAACAGAAGGGGAGGGGGGAACAGTGCAGCAGCTTACAAAACCGAAACTGCATTCCATAAATGTTTTCAAAGTTAGTAACTAGATGACTGAAGTTTCTGCCATACAAAATTCTAACTGGAGAGCATGATTGATGACTCTTAGCTATGGATGTGTCCCATTGGAGAATATGAATTACGATACACCCAGGGGGTGGGGGAAAACCAGGGTCAAGGGTGACAATGAATAATGTGCCTCAGTGTTGGCTACACCCAGGCAGTGCTGGATATGTTAACTCCCAATAAATCCTTTTGAAGTTTTGGAAGTTTGGCTCAAGACTCATGATTTAAATGGGGGTAACTACCGGAATCCTGACACTGGGGCCATATGATCAAAATTTGGACACGTGACCACTGGCATGTACTTATGACAGTTGCAGCATCCTCAGTTCATGTGATCACCAATTGCAACCTTCCCAGCTGGCTTCCAACAAGCAAAGTCAATGGGGGAGGGAAGGCTTGCTCAATGACGGCATGGTTCTCTTAACAACTGCAGTTATTCACTTCACAACCATGACAAAAAAAAGGTAAAATGGGGCAAAACTTACTCGTCAACAGCTGCATTGCTTAGGAATAGAAATTTGGGGTTCAGTTATGATTGTAAGTCAAAGACTTACCTGTAGTTGGTAATTTTCTCCTTTTTTAATATTAAAAAATTACAACTGAGTAACAGCTGGGGGAAAAGCGTGTTCACACTTAGGATTTTTGGAGCCCCTGTTTTTGCCTTCCTGATGGGGCTGCTAGAAATAAAATTGCTGAAGGAGGAATAAAACTTGCAAGGCTGCTCCAATTGTCTAAAGTTTGGGCGAGAAGAAAACTTGTGTTTAATGTTGATGCAAGCCATGTTTTTTTTTTAAATGCACTTTCATTGATTTTGTAAAAGGACAAAATTGATTCAAAACTTGTCCCTAATAATAAAAACGCACTCTGGAGATTTCTGTGCTCTGTTATTTTCTGTAAAGCTGCTAAGAACTCTGCTCATCTTGATGGGCACAAAATGTCACCAGCTGTAACCATCGTCACAAAAACCTCTTTTAAAGTCTTCGCTCCTCTCCGAAGAAATTTGCTTTTAAGGTTGCAGTTATCAGAAGGATATTTTTAGTCTCTTAAAAGGCTTCTACCCATGTTTTCCTGAAAATAAGACCCTGTCTTATATTTTTTTGCCACCAAAAAAGGCACCAGGTCTTATTTTGGGGGGATGTCATCCACTGACTAAACTCACTTGAGTGTGTCATCCCCACCCCCAGCCTCCTTTTTGCAGTCAGAGGCCTTCAGGAACTACTTCTGTGGCCAGCAAGGCTTTACTGAAGGCCTCTGCAGCCAATAACTGAGCTCCGGATTGATCCAGAGCTTTGTTATCAGATACAGAGGCCTTCAGAAAAGCCTTTCTAGCTGCAGAAGAAATGGACCAGCAAGGTGTTTGTCGGGATGTGTGAGGCCTGGCTACAACTGTCCACTCCCTCCCACCCTAGCTTAGTTTTACCCTGCTCTCTGGAGTGGGTGGGATCTTAGGGCTTATTTTGGGGGTAGGGCTTATATTGGGTGCACATGTAAAAATCAAGCTAGGACTTACTTTCAGGGTAGGTCATATTTTCAGAGAAACGGTAATTGTTCAGCATCCACTAAACACCTACTTTGTAGGTGGTTGATCGAGGTGAGGCTGCAATGAATGTAAGGAAGCCTCAACAATACCAGATAATTCATGATTTTCTTTTAACACCTTTGCTGTGCACAGCTTCCCTTTTTAAACACTGTGTTCCCAGCTGCAACTAATGAAGGGAATCAGGGCCCTTTCCTCCCCAGTAAGCCACACAACCCACGTTGCTCCCTTCTCTATTCCTCCCTGCATGTCCTAGGATGAAGAGGGGATGGGCCTGGGTCTTCCTCTGAACTCCCTCTGCCTTGCTGTACCTCTCCCCTGCTTTGCTCAGCTGACCTTTGCGTTTCCCCAGTTTCTTCCACAGCCAACGGAGCCACACTCCCACTCCCTGTCAGCTGCTTGGCCTCCCCCTCTGAATCAGATTCTGACAGGGGCATGACAGATCTCGAATTTTTGGTAGGTTGGCTTTTTCCATATATTGTATTATTTTTTCCCTAGAGTCAGGAAAACGTGTAAATCTTAAACCTGAACTATTTTTATTTCGCATAGTACCAGAAAAATTAGATAAAGTGTATATTTAATATTGCATGTATTAAGAGCAGCAAGGATTGTATTTGCGCAGCATTGGAAAAAGGAAGAAATACCACTAGATGAAGAGATAATCAAGAAGATATTGGATTGTGCAGACATGGACAGACTTACATTGGGGACTAAACAGAAAGAAAACACAGAATAAATTCCAAACATGGAATTTATTTTATCAATGGCTGGGAAAAAGGGGTAAAGATTAGGAATATAATTTGCATCATTAAGCAAACAAAACTACCCAGACAACACGATGTTTATTAAGCACTAATTAAATGTAATAGTAGAAAATTAATAAAACTTTGTTTAAAAAAAATCTGGCCCAAGGAAACCCATAAGGCTGAGTGGTAAGTGAGAATTTCCACCCAACAATCCTGAGTCACAATGAATCTTTGTTCCGTTCAGCAATTGAATTTGTCCTGTCCCCCTTTCCAATGTTTCTCCTCCAACATTTTGCAGTCCCCCTCCAAGATCTGCTGCTTAAGATAGTGGCCACACACACCGGAAGGTCCTTTTTTGTGACGTTTGCTGTGCCCCGATTCCTTCTGCGGGAAGGCTGCCTCTTCTCTAACCATTGTCCAATCTGCAGCTCTTCCTTCATCCTTCTCCCAAGGTCCTTCCTGTACACCCTTACAGGAGATAGAAGACCCTCCTTCTTTTCCTTATTCAAGGAGATGGTTTTTTTTTTTCCTGCAAAGCCCATCATTCTGGCCAAGTTCATCTTTTTGGAAGCAGCCCTTTTCTCACAGGGCACTCTCTCCCCCCCCCTTCAAACGGTGCCTGTTATGTTCAGCTGTTCAGTTTTTCCCAGCGTAAAACCATGACTATTCCAGTTTTGGAATAAGTGAAGCCTTAGCTCAACAGTTGGAAAGGAAATGAATCATTCTTCTGTTTCCCATGTAAAAGCTGGCGAGCCAGCCAAGCCTCTGATGGGACTTGATGGCTTCCCCCCCCTCACACACACACTTTCTTTTCTCCAGCAAAAAATTGAAATTCTTTCCTTGGCCGTTCTGCAGAGGTAGTCCTCGGCTTACAACTATTTATTTAGGGACCATTTGAAGTTACAATGGCAATGGGCAAAAAAATGACTTACGATAGGTTTCCACGCTTATGGCTACCGTGGTCATGTGATCCAAATAATAAGAGCCTTTATTGTCATTGTACGTCATGTATACAACGAACATTCCTAGGCTTGGCAACTGGCATGTATTCATGACAGTTGCACTGTCATGCAATCCTCATTTGTGACCTTCCCAGCTGGCTTCTGACAAGCAAACTCAATGAAGAAAGCCAAATAGCAGAGGGACGTCTTCTTCCAATATCAAATACCG
>CM019165.1:0-19819 GCA_009733165.1 Naja naja
AAAAGGGGGGAAGGAAGGAAATCTGGAAGAGCAGTGCAAAAGTTTGGAAGCAAAAGAACATTCCAACTCTTCTCTTTAAAAGATTGTAACTAGAATACCAGAGCTTTTGCCCACGAATATATTTAATTGGAGAATGTGATAGATGACACTCAGCCTGTGAATAGTGCTCAATTGGAGAATCTGATTTATGACACACCCAGGGATGAGGGGGGAAACAGGGTCCCTGTTTGACGTAGGCCAGAGTTGGCTTCATACAGGGCAATGCCAGTATGTCGCCTCTAATAAATCATTTGAAGTTTCTTGAACTTTGGCTCGAGAATCATGATTTAATTAGGGTGATTGCTGGAATCCTGACATCCTTCTCTTGGGTGTGAGAGTTTGTGTTGAGAAAGGAGGAATAGTCGGCAGATGTAGGTCTCCACTCTTAGTCCATCAGCCAAAGAAAATGGTTCAGGAGATTCAGAGACTCATCTGAATAAGCTTACTAGGAGGAGAAAGATGGTGGGTTCCCATCTCAAGATCTCAAGATCCTGAGCTGTACACCCAAATTCTTGCTTGCGGAAGTCTACGTGATTCCTGGTTGATGGATGATGCTCTGCACTTCAACATCTCCGGTGTTCTGCTTTCCAGAGGTCTTCCCCTTTCAGATACTTGGCCAAGCCTGCAGAAACCACCTCTGGAGTATGTGCCTAAAAAAGGTTGAATCATGGCAACTTGGACCAAACTCTTGTTCATCTGAGATGTTTCGCTGCTCATCCAAGCAACATCATCAAATCAGAGGAAAATTAGTTAGGCAGAGAGTCGTCTCAGGTGAACAAGTGTTTGGTCCAGTTGCCACAATTCAACCTTTAGACACCCTTTGGCCTGGTTGGTTGAGTCATCACAGAGACACCTCTGGTGTCAGCCTTGGAAGCCATATTTTTTACTTGGAGGCTTTGAGGCTGCCACATTCAGTGCCTGGGAATTTGGGAGGGGGAGTTTCCTAGTGGGGTAGAAGATTAGGCACAACAACAATCTTTTCTCAGAGAGTCAAGGACAAATTGCCCTGCACCTGGAGGGAACGTTTGGAGGGATGTCTCCAGTTGGAGAATATTTGGTTGGGCCGTGTGTTGGACTGATGGGTGCAGGGGATGGATCGTTGATTTCTCTTTTGGGACGGGAAAACCCAGAACTCTCAGATTCAGGTTTCCCCAGATGTGCCGATATGAGAACTCTAATAAAATGGAACTTTTGAGGAATTGTTTGTCTTGGAGTTTGTTGGTTTGGAGTTGGTTTAGTTGGAAGGCTGACATCTGAAGGACCTTGGTGGCCAAGCCTTGAGTGTCCTCTCTGGTTTTAGGTGTGGCTCCCTGCAGTAAAAGCCAAAGGCCTGGAGATTTCAGGAACGTTCAGTCGCCGGGCTGGTTCCCTCTCCATGGACATCACGTTGTCCAACAAAGCCTTGCAGGTCATGTCGGATTTCGCCATTCAGTTCAACCGGAACAGGTAAGAAGCTTCCCACACACACACACCTGTTTGGCAGCCTCTGATGATGATTGCCTTTCTCCTGAGCGGTTGGTTCAATGATGCCAAACCCTCTAAGAAGTTGGCTGAAGAGGCTGACCTGGCAGACTGGCCTACTCCAACCCCCAGAATCCCCAGCCAGCTAGGTTGGAGAAGGCTGTTCTAAATGGAGACCCAAATCTCAATAATTCTCACCCTTCGTTTCCTGGTTTAATTGCCTGATTTAAATCCACCTGGTCTAGAGACCAAGGGCCTTCCCCTCCCCACCTGAAAAGAAATCTCTTCCAAATGCAAAACACAAGCAGAGTAGTTTCAGTTTCGGTTTCAGTTTCACAGCAGCAAGCAGCTTTAGTACAGAACAGTTGAGCTAAGCCACGCCCAGGCGCCTTGCTGTCTCCTCCTTGCTCACACAGCAAATACTGTTTCAGTTTCCAAACAGCCCTCAACTTTCTCACACACGTGAGAGGACGCTAGCCAGATGAATATCAATGGATGCTGGTAGGCAGAGGCAGAATTTTTTCCCCCTTATTTTCCTCCCCCAAAACTAAGCCCCACCACATAGCTTCGTAGCGAAGCACGGGTATCCAGCTAGTTCGTTTTATAGAGCTGTCTTGTGTTGAAACTGCCATCCACCAATGTATGGCCTGTCTATCTCTCTCTGGCCGTTTCTCTCCAGCTTCGGTTTGGCCCCTGCTGCCCCTCTGCAAGTCCACACCCCTCTCGCCCCCAACCAGAACGTGGAGATCTCTCTTCCCCTCAACACGGTTGGTTCAGTCATGAAGATGGACCCCCTGAATAATCTCCAGGTGAGCCTGAAGGGGCAGCAGAGGAGAAGGCAGGAATGGAAGGTCTTTTAAGAGGCCAGGCAGCAGTGATGCAGGGAAGGGCTCCCACTCGGCCAGGCTCGGGGAGAGGGCCCAAGATCTTTGGGAACGGCATCTTTGTGGAGAAGGGATGGGTATACCTCACAGCTTCCCTCTAAACACCTGGAGCCAGTTCAGTATAGTGGTTAAGCCGCTGGCTAGAAACTGGGTGACAGTGAGTTGTAGTCCCACCTTGGGCATGAAAGCTGTCAGGGTGACTTTGAACCAATCACCAGGAAAGGGGTGAGTTCTAGTTCCACATTAGGCATGAATGCCAGTTGGGTGACTTTGGGCCAGTCACCAGGAGACTGGGAGTTCTAGTTCCACCTTAGGCATGAAAGCCAGTTGGGTGACTTTGGGCCATTTCTTAATGGCTTGAAATGTTTTCTGTCTTTTTGTTTTCAGGTGGCTGTGAAAAATAATATTGATGTCTTCTACTTCAGCACCCTGTATCCTCTGTACATTCTGTTCGTGGAAGACGGGAAAATGGGTAAGCCGAAGGCTCAGCAGGTGGAATTCTCCAAATTACAGGTAGTCCTTGACTTACAACCACAATTGAGCCCAGAATTGATGTCACGAAGTGAGAAATTGGTTGAGTTTTGCCCCATTTTATGACCTTCCTTGCCAACATTTGTTAAGTGAATCGCTGCAGTTGTTAAGTGAGTCAGACAGTCATTACATGTATCCGGCTTTCCACCTTGACTTTGCTTGTCGGAAGGTCACAAAACGAGATTGCATGAGCCTGCAAACCATCATAAATATAAGCAAGTTTGCCAAGCATCCAAATTTTGATCACATGACCATGAGGATGCTACAATGGTCACAAGTGTGAAAAACAGTCCTAAGTTGTAACTTTGAACAGTCACTAAATGAATGGTTGTAAGTTGACCCTCAAGCTCCAGAAAAACCAGGAGATCCAGCGGATCGAATGGGAATAAAGGTTTATTGTCAGCTTAAGATCTGCACAAGAATCCGAACTACTAACAGCCAAGGGAAATTAGCGGAAGTCAAGAGTAGAAAGAAGGCAAGAAGCTTAGATCTCTTGTGGGCTCACGAGGACTCATGGCTGCTGATGTGCTTGATGCCTCCCTCCCTTGGGCTCAGCCTGGTCATCTCCTACAGGGATATCGTAAACTGGTCGTAAACTGCGAGGACCAGTCATAAGTCACTTTTTTTCCAGTGCCCTTGCCACTTTGAACTTTTACTAAGCAAACAATCATAAATTAAGAACTACCTGTATATCCTTGTTGGGTTTTTTTTTTGCTTTGTTTTGGGAGAGGGGCACCAATATGTGTGAGAGCAGCCGGGCGTGACTTGCCAGTTCTAAATTCTTGTTTTTGACTTCCTTCCTTTTTTTTTCCGGCTAGAACGGCAGATGTTCCTGGCCACGTGGAAGGACATTCCCAACGATAACGAATCCCAGTTCCAGATTAAAGACTGTCCGCTTAGCGCAGGTGAGACGAGAATAAGGCTGCGCTGAACCTTTCCAGCTGTCAGAAACATCCGTCTTGAATATGGATTGAACGGGCCCATTGCACAGAATGGGCTGTCCCAGCCAGACCCGCATATTGTTTTGAATTTAAAAAAAGCCACAGGCTGGAACCTGGAAACATTTTCCTAGTTGCTAGCATGGAGGAAGCCATTCTGATCCAGCAATCCGTTTTTGGATGCTGTTGCCACGTTCTTAAAAACACATCTAAAGCCTGTTTTGTTGAGCCCGTCTTGGCCTCAGGCCAGGAGTCGCTCTTTCAAAAATTTTCAAACTTTGCTCTAAAAATACCAAACATTGTCCGCCAAACATTGGAAATGTAATCAGACTCCAGGTACTTATTGTCATATGTGGTGGACATGTGTGAAGGCAAAAAAAGAGAAAAAAACCTAGATGAAAAGGCATACATGGTTAGAAAATGATAATTAAGCAACGTATAGGTCTAAAGCCAGAAATAATTTTTGTTAGGTATAATACTAGAAAGTTACAACCAAGGGACTACATATTTAATATTTCAAGTGTTGACAGCAATGAGAACTGTATTTGCACAATACTGGGAAAATGAGGACACCCCCCCCCCGAATGAAAATATAATTCGGAAAATATTAGACTGTGCAGAGATGGATAGAGTGACATTAAAAATAAAAGATAAAGCAGATACAGAATATTACTCAACATGGGATATGTTTTAGGTGGAAATTAGAAGAGGAAAGATTATTACTATGTATAAGTAAAAGATGAGTTGTTATGACTGACAATAAATAAGTTAACATAATTATCATAATTACGATTTTTATTATTACTATTATTATTAGAACATTTGTTATTTCCCTGTGAGTAGTGCAGTAGCCTAGAGATGAAGGTCTTGCCCCCCAATCAGGAGGCTGTGAGTTCGACCCTAGAGGCAGATATTTCTCTCTCTGGACACAATGAGAATTTATCTGCTGCATATAACTCCACATTGGTGACAGGAAAGGCATCCGGCCAGTAAACACTCGGCTCCATTCAGTTGCCCAGACTTCACCCTGCAAGGGATTATGGGGTCATTAAAAGGAGATGGTAATGATTTGTTATTTCTCTGTAAAACGAAATAAACCCCAGACAATACACTGTTTTCAAAGTACCTACTGTGTTTCCCTGAAAATAAGACCTAAAATAAGTCCTAGCCTGGTTTTGGTAAGCATGTGCCTAATATAAGCCCTACCCCCAAAATAAGCTTTCATGAAGATAGTCATTGGCGCAGGAGGGCGGGAGGCATGGCCAGCACAGGAAGTGGCAAGTGCATGGAGAGAAGATGCCGAGCAGCAAGCTGCTAGGTAACAATATCTTCACCATCTGCCAAGAGGAATGTGGAAGGACAGGACATGTTATACCAGTCCCTCAAGCTCACCAACGGCATTTGCGTCCTGGCTGAGCTGAGAATTCAGCCCGGTCCTAACTTCACGGTAGGGCTTCCTCTCCTGGTCCAGCTGGGTGGGAGTCCAGCAATTTGGGGCATCCATTCCTTCCGCCTTTTTGGCTCTAGATTTCTTTTCATCTCTTCAACCGATTGATTCATTCCAAAATTGCAATTAGTTGATCAAGCTATGTAGAATACAGGCAGTCCTGGGCTTAACAACAGTTTGTTTAGTGAGCATTGGAAGTTAACGGCGGCGCTAAAGAAAGTGACTCACAGCTGTTTTTCATCCTTAACGACCATGGTAGCATCCCCTGGTCAAGTCATTTGCATTTGGGTGTCAGGGCTCCAACATACCCACCCTCATTCAAATCAGAAGTGTCTAGCCACATCTCTCAGAGTAAAAAAAACTGATTTATTAGGAGTGACCATGTCGGCATTACCTGGGTGCAGCCGACACTAAAATACATCATTCATTTCCCCCTTGACCCTGGTATTTCCCCCTCCCCCTGGATGTATATTCTCCAATGGGACACATCCATAGCCAAGAGTCATCAATCATGCTCTCCAGTAATAATCTTGTGTGCCAACAGCTTCGGCTGCCTAGCAATTATCTGAAGCATTTAAGGAATGCACTGCTTTCCCCCACTCGCTTTCTGCTGGCAACTAAAAAGACCAAAGGAGTATTTTTTTTTAGTTGACATTGGGTGCTTGGCAACTTGACTCATATTTATGACGGTGGCAGCATTTCCCCGCACCCCCCACCCTGGCGTTCACCGGATCACCTTTTGCAAAGTCAACGGGAGAAGCCAGGTTCACTTAACAACCGGGCGACTTTGCCGGTGTGGTCTGGTTAACTAATTAGCTAAGAAGGGTAAAGGCGGTCCTCGATTTACAACATCAGTTGAGCCCGACATTTCCACCGCAAGCAACGTTCATTGGTTCAGCGAAGTTTGGCCCCCATTTTTAACGGCCTTGCCAGAGTTGTTAAGGGGAATCATTGTGCCCTCGTTAAATTAGCAACACGGTACTTAAGTGAATCTGGCTTCCTCATTGGCTTTTGCTTGTTGGACGGTCGGAAGGGGATCCGCCTGGCCCGCAGGACCATCATAACTACAAGTCGGTTTGCCAAGTGTCCGAATTTGGCTCACGGGGCGATCAGCGGTCGTGTGAGAAACGGTCGCAAGTTGCTCTTTCCCGTGCCGTTGGGAACACGGAACGGTCACTAAACGAACTGTTGCAATTCGAGAACTGCCTGGAGTTTCCTCCCTGCCTTTCTTTTCCCCTTGGGATGGCAATGTAATCTCATTTTTGTTTTTCCTTTTTGTGTTGTTTCCTTCCGTTCCGTTGCTGCCTGGCCATCGGCCCCTCCCTTGGGCCCCCCCTCCTCAACTTACAGGATCTAGAGGTTAGCTCGATACATTTTGCTTCTCTCTTTTCCCCATTTTTGGCAAGCCATCTGCTCTTTTCTCACCAGGGACACTCATAAGGTCCCAGCCTGGCTTTTTTAACATCCCTGACTGCACAAATGCATTTCCTGGTGTTTTTTGGGTTGGTTGAGGACGGGCAATTGCAGAGCACAGAAATTTACTGTCAGACCTGCCACCTCTGATCTCCTTGGGAAGTGAAACCCTCGACTCCCATTTGGTCGAACTGAAAAGGCACTTTTAATAAGAGATGCTGCGAAATAATCCATAGCCCTCGACTTACCACAGTTCCCACAGCACGAAAAGCGATGTCAGCCCATACACTAGCCCTGCAGCATCGAAGGTTAATTTGTGTTCGGATGCTTGATAAGGGGTTCGCGTTTGTGAGGGTCACAGTGTCGCAGGGCTAACCCTAACCCTAACCTTCAGACAAGCCATGGGGAAGCCAGATTCACTTAACATAATTTTAATGTACTTTTTAACTATTTTATTGTTTTTTATATTTTTTTATTGTTGTGGTGTTTTTATTGTGAGCAGCCCCGAGTCCTCATGGGAGAGGGGCATACAAGTCCAATAAAATAAATAAATAAATAAATAAACAAACAAACAAACAAACAAACAACTGTGTTACTAACTTAACAACTGAAGGGATTCTTTGACCTTGCACAGATAGGTTCCTCCTACACCAGTGGTGGCTAACCTTTTTGGGCTCCTGTGCCAAAAATTGCGCACGTGCTTGCATGCGCACATGCCAGCACCCAGAAGGCAATATGCGTGCCCCCCATGCCCCATGCGCATGCAATCCCCCGCCCCCTTACCTGCACTGTGCCTCCCAGCTGATTTTCATCCTGTTGAGGCTTTTTCGGCCTGCCACGTTTGAGGAAAGCCTCTGCAGCCTGAAAAATAGGCCCGTTCGTTACTTCTGGTATTTCCGGAAATAACAGGAAGTGACGAAACGGGCCTATTTTTTCAGGCTGTTGAGGCTTTCCTCAAGCCTGGCAGGCCGAAAAAGGCCTCAAACAGGCCTCAAATCAACTGGGAGGCACGCGCATGGGCAGTGAGGTAAGTTTGCCTGCGGCTCACGTACCAGCACAAATGGGTCTGCGTGCCACCTGCGGCACGCGTGCCATAGGTTCGCCATCACGGCCCTAGACCATTTCAGATGGAGGGAATGGGGAGGGGGACTGTCCAGTCTCTTCTTTAAAAGCCTCCAAAGACGTCGGGGAAGCCTGGTTCACTTAACAATCGTGTTGCTAATATAACAACCACACTGATTCTCTTAACCAATGTGCCGAGAAATGTCCCCAAGAACATAATTTCTCACTTAGCAACCTAAATTCGGAGCTCCATTGTGGCTGTAAGTTGAGGACTACCTGCGATATTCTCTTCTATCTGTAAACAATAGTTGGTTTGTTCACAGCTTTTCACTTGCTTTTCACTTTCCGCTCTGAACCGCTTGGCCGAACCTTTTAATCTTCGAGCTTGTTCGGGGGGGGGGCTTCCCCACCCCACCCCTCTGCATTTGGACCCCGCTTCTGATTTACTAACCCCAATGCCTCCGAGGACTACCATCCACCGCTCCTAACCCCCTCCTTCTTCCCTTGCAGCTCTCCTTGAAGTGCCGCGCTCCCGAAGTTACCCAGCACATTTTCCAAGCCTACGAAACCATCCTGAAAAACTGAGGCCGCCCGGTCATCCTTCCCCCAGAGCAGCGGCAGCGGAAACTCAACGGGGACCAAGTTGTGACAAACAAAAAACACCAAATTCCACCCCTCCAAAACAACCCCCTTCCATTTTTACCCCACCCCACTCTGTTTGGAAGACCAATATTTTGGGGGATCAGACTGGCACATGGGCAAGCTTTTGCGAGCGGCTGGAACGGAGTCCCCTGCGGAAGTCGGAAAACGGAGCAGCAGGGGTGGGGCGAAGATCAGGCTCCCTATTTTTTGTGTGCGCGTGTGTGTGTATGCGTGCATGTGTGCGTGTGTGTGTGTGTGTCAAAGCCTGCCGTGTTCCTCTGCTGAGGCCACCCGTGTGTCCTTGAGGCGCTTTGCGTGTTGAAAACACAGGCTGCACGAGCGCCGTGTTGCAGCTGCAGCTGGGAAACGTTTCCCGGCATCCTTCAGCATCTCTTCATGCTGGTCTCGCTATTCTCCCACCTACATCAATAAATAAAATCAATGATGACCACTTCTAGAGCAAGGAAAATCGTTTCTGTTTTATTACTGGGCGTGAAAGGCCACTTGGCTGTAGATCACATGGGGTGTCGAACTTGAGGCCCGCGGGCTGGATCCAGCCAGTAGAGTGCTTAGATCTAGCCCGCCGGGCCACCCTGGAAACAGCGAAGGACCAGCCCATGGTGCCTCTTCCAGTGAAAACGGAGCTTGGGACAGTTGTGTGGGCCTCTTGAGCTCCGTTTTGTTCTGTCCTAGGCTTCCCCAAAAAGCACTAAGCCAACTCTTGAGTCCTGGCAAAACCTCTTTTATTCAATGAATGTGAATTTATTGCATTCATGTTCAGCCAAGGGCCTGGCAAACAGTCTTGCAAAGGTGTAATTATTAGCTCAGAACTTATCTATCTTGGAAAGGTGCCCGGTAAATATTTCCACACACAGTGCTGGCAGGGAAGGGCTGGGCACAGAGTCTCTAGTTTACATAGATAAATCTTCACAAGGCTCGAACAAACGAACGGTTTCCTGCAAAAGCCCCCTCCCCTTTTGCTCCTCTCTTAATCCTGATGGGAGGGGCCATTCATCGTCCACCTGTGGCTTTACTCCCATGTCGACCCTGAGTTCTTAATTGTGCCTTCCTTTTGGCTGCTCTGCGCATGCACAGGCTGGGAGGTGGTTCCAGAAGGTTCCCCGCCTCACTGCTGTCGGAGCCCAAAGGTAGCTGATGACTGCCAGCCTGCCCTGGTCCCATCTCTGCCTCTGATGCAGAGCCCTCGTCCGAGCCTTCCTCACCTCCATGACTGGCCCAGGTCCCACCCAACCTCCTCAATGCTGTCTGACTCAGCTGCCAACTCCGTCGGTGGGCCGCAACATGTTTTTGGCTGCGATGGCCTCCTGCAGCCCTCTGCCAGCGAAAACTGAATTCAGAGGGCTGCAGGGTGTTGAGCTGGCCATGCCTGACCGGGGCACACCCACTCAGCCCTCTGAGGTCAAACACCACCCTGTTGTGGCCCTTAATGAAACCAAGTTTGACACCCTGGTGCAGATGAAGCTGTAACCAGGTTAGTTTCTATTAAGCAAACATCGGGAGGAATCCAGTAAGTCAGCTCCTGGGCTGCAGCCACTAACAGGCTGCGTCCTGTTTGAAACTGGGCCGCTGGGATGGGCAAGCGCCTACGCACCAGTTCTAGCCTTACTTCTAGTCCCACTTTAGGCATAAAATCTAGCTGGGCGACTGTGGGCCAATCACCAGGCGACAGGGAGTTCTAATCTCCCCTTAACCATGGAGCACTTGGAACAGCTTCCACCCTGCAATGAGGTTTTGACGCCGTCTTCCCATATCTACCCATCCCCGGTTCTTGGGAAGGACCTTTCAGTAGATGGATAAATATGCCAACTCCAATCTTAAAGCAGCTGGCTGAGCTTGTGACCAACTTCTAGTTTCTCTGAGCCACAGTGGCGTGCTTAGAATGCGCTACTGCAGGATTCTGTTCATGTGTTAAGCATCCGTCTCCCAAGATCACTTCCACTTACCATTACAATTGCCACTTAGGAATGGTGGGGTGGCCTGGAGGTGGATCTCTCCCCTCACAATCAGGAGGCTGTGAGTTTGATCCTAGTTAGAGGCAGATATTTCTCCCTCTGGGCACGATGAGGATATGTCTGCCGAATGTAACTCCGCACTGGCGACAGGAAAGGCATCCGGCCAGTAAACACTCGGCTCCACTCAGTTGCCCAGACTCCACCCTGCAAGGGATTATGGGGTCATTCAATGAGGATAATTATAATTGCCACTTAGCTATTTATATCATGTAATTTAAAACAACAACAACAATGAGACTGAAGCCTTCTCCAAATTTCAAGTGGCCTTGGAGACCATGTCTATCTTCCAGGTCCCCTTAAGGGTCTTTGAGGAAGTTAGATGTCCCTGGAGGACAATCTTCTCCAACATGAACCTGAGCTCATTGCATCTCCCGCCAACTTGTCCTTCGGGGACGGTGCTTTTATCCCAATTGTTTTTTAAATGTAAAAATGTTTTGTCAAAACTCCGCAACTCGGCTCTTGCACTGTCCCCCACAAAATACTGTTTAATCATTTTCTCTTGCCGGCTGCCCAAAATAGTCTGCCTGTCGCTCGGTTTATATTGCCAGCCCACTCCCACAGCAAGCCCTGGAAGACAAAATCAATTCTGCTTTATGTATAGAATGGAATGGAATGGAATGGAATGGATTGGAATGGAATGGAATGGAATAGAATAGAAAATGAATAGAATAGAATAGAATAGAATAGAATAGAATAGAATAGAATAGAATAGAATAGAATAGAATAGAATAGAATAGAATAGAATAGAATAGATGGAGTGGAGTGGAGAGTGGAATGGAATAGAATAGAATAGAATAGAATAGAATAGAATAGAATAGAATAGAATAGAATAGAATAGATGGAGTGGAGTGTGGAATGGAATGGAATGGAATAGAATAGAATAGAATAGAATAGAATAGAATAGAATAGATGGAGTGGAATGGAAGGAATGGAATAATGGAATGGAATGGAATAGAATAGAATAGAATAGAATAGAATAGAATAGAATGGAATAGAAAATTAGAAGAGAAAAATAGAAGAGAAGAGAAAAATAGAATAGAATAGAATAGAAAAATAGAATAGAAAATTAGAATAGAATGGAATAGAAAATGAGAACAGAATAGAAAATCAGAATAGAAAAGAAAATTAGAATAGAAAAATAGAATAGAATAGAAAATTAGAATAGAATAGAAAATTAGAAAAGAAAATTAGAATAGAAAAATAGAATAGAAAATTAATAGAATAGAATAGAAAATTAGTAGAATAGAATAGAATAGAAAATTAGAATAGAATAGAAATTAGAATAGAATAGAAAATTAATAGAATAGAATGGAGGAGGAGGAGGAGGAAAGGAAGGAAGGAAGGAACAGAACAGGAAAGGAGAAGAGAAGGCAGGATAGATAATTGTTATAATAGAGTGGAGTAGAGTAGAAGAGAGAAGAGAGAAGTTTATATGGCCAAGGGGACTCAAGACTGCAGCAAGAATCCTGAGTTTTGTCCCTCGCTTTTGGAGATATTCACAGGGAAGAGGTCAAAAAAGGCAAGATGGCAACCGCAGCTCTCAAAGCACCGCCCCCTTTTCTGCATATAGAAAAGGGGGCGTGGCTTGGATGGCCTGGTTGCAGCTGCCGTGTTTTTTTAACCCTTTCCTTACATTCGTCCCCGAATCTTCTTTGCTTAACCGTCTCATCGTGGATCACCGCATTTTTTGCAGCCTAGCCCCCAAAAAATCTCATTCCTATTTTGATTCAGTATTGCACGAAAAGTAATGTGATCTGTTCCTTTGGCAAGGACGAGCGTATTTTTCTTTTTTTTTTCTGATTTGGGGTTTGTTTGGTTTTTGCCGCAGTCAACATTTTCTTCCTCTTGATGAGCTTTTGTGCCAAAAAAAGCAGGAAAGAAAATGCTATTCTCAGCTTGAGACAATCAAGTGATTTTTTTCAGAAGCTGCTATCTCAAAGGTTTCTGGCAATCAATTTTCAATGCAGAATAGAGCAGTAAGGGACCTTGGAGGACATCTAGTCCAACCCGCTACTCAAGCAGGGGAGCCTATATCATTTCAGACGAGTGGCTGTCCAGTCACTTCTCTCCTTGATTAGTTTCCATCCATTGTCTTGTCCTGCCTTCTGGTGCTTTGCAAAATAATTTGATCCCCTCTTTTTGTGGCAGCCCCTCAAGTACTGGAAGACTGCTATCCTTTCCCCCCTAATCCTTCTTTTCTCCAGACTGGCCGTACCCAATTCCTGCAACTGTTCTTCATAAGCTTTAGTCTCCAGGCCTGTAATCATCTTAGTTGCTTTGCCTTGCACTTTTCCCAAAATCTCAACATCTTTTTTGTAATGTGGTGACCAAGAACTGGATGCAATAAATCCAGGTGGAGGGTCTCAGTTTGGATCATGTCTTTCCTTTTCTGGGGTGCAATCGTTCTGTTCCTTTATTTTATTGTTTTATATAAGCTGCTCAAAAAAATAAAGGGAACGCTTAAACAACACAATATCAGCTGCTCAAAAAAAAACTAAAGGGAACGCTTAAACAACACAATGTACAGTAGTTGAATGTGCTGCCGACAAAATCACACAAAACTTAACAATGGAAATCAAATTCATCACCCATGGAGGTCTGGATTTGGAGGTAAACTGTGGAAGAAAACACTACAGGCTGATCCAACTGTGATGTCATGTCCTTAACACAAGTCAAAATGAGGCTCAGTAGTGTGTGTGGCCTCCACGTGCCTGTATGACCTCCCTACAATGCCTGGGCATGCTCCTGATGAGGTGGTGGATGGTCTCCTGAGGGATCTCCTCCCACACCTGGACTAAAGCATCCCCCAACTCCTGGACAGTCTGTGGTGCAACGTGGCTATGTAAGTAAGCTATGCTGCCTGGGGAATTCTGGGAGTTGAAGTCCACAAGTCTTAAAGTAGCCAAGTTTGGGGACCCCTGCCCTATGTTATAGCTAGTCCCCAAATATCTGCCTTGGCAGTGTCCCATACATACAGTTGGCATAGGTAGGGTGTTGGAGTTTGGAGTGCCATCGATTGTAGAAGGGGTTTCTAAAATCTGGATTTGTCTTAAGGCCGCCCTCGGCTGGGCACAGGATGATGGAGTTTGGAGTGCCATCGACAGACTTTTGGAAACATATAACTAGGGGTGATGGAGAGAGCAAAGCGTTCCTGTAATAAGACTGTAGGAGGTTAGCACTCACCCCTCTCCTAGGAAAATGAAATATTTTAAGATATACAAAAAAGGCAGAATATTTCCCCTAAAAAGAGAAGTAGAAACTCAGAAGCAGAAGCTCACCCCACCTTTGTTAATGGGCGGGCCGTTAAGGCCTGGGCCAGGGTATTCTACATAACAAAGGCCTCTACCCATCTCCACCACCTGGCCTGGGAAGATTGCATCAGCCAGCATTCAGGTGAAGCCATGGGGTCCAAGCTAAGACCCCTGGAGGTCTGACAGCCAGTGGGATACATTTCTTACACAGGAACAGGAAACACTAAGGTGGGGCCCAACAGAAGGTATGAAACCAAGGGTCTCTCGGCATCTTGCTCCTTCTTCTTTTCCTTCACCCAACATCTTGAAGCATGTGATCATCCCTTTCACTTTGGAGCTCGAAGCCATGTGGTCCTGGCCACCATTAAGCCGTCTTTCCAAACAGCCTCCATGTTTCTGGTGTCCTTTTCCCCACTTGGAATTGAACCCAGAAGGATATTTCTTCCAGCGAGAGACAGGAGGAAACCGTTTAAAATTTGAGTCGATTTCAGGAGGCTAAGACATCATGTATCAAAAATGCCTCCCTTTGCAACATTTAAGCAGAATTCTTAGAAAGGAAAGCACAGCAAACCAAGTCCTGTTTTGTTTTGTTTTTGTTTTCAAAAAGAAACTGAAAAAAAAACCAAATTCAATATTTACACAACACAATAAAACCAAGGGCTATTTGGCAAGATTGTAATGTGGCAGGAAAAGTGCAAGGAAAACACAAGAACACCAAAAAAGCGGGGGGGACTTGGATTTTAGGTGCAAAGCAGGCTAATGAGATCTGAAGTCCAAAACATTTCCTATAGTGTGTGTGTATGTGTGTGTAAACATCACACAATTTCACATAATCACATAATTTCATTTTTTAATTTATTACATTTTCAGATTTTCTTTAAAACAGCGAGTATTTTGAGCAGGGCCAGCTGTTGCAAGAAGGGGTGATCCCTACCAACAGCGAAAGGGGCTGGCTGGCTGGCAGGCAAATAGGATTTGTAGTCCTCCAAAGGGTTCCCAGATGGGGTGAAACCTAGAGAAGGCATTGCATCATGAATACTACCTCTTCAAAATGGACAATGATTTATATGTGTGTGTGTGTGTTGCATGCATAAATGTGTGTTTTGTGTGTGTGTGTATAGATAGATAGATAGATAGATAGATAGATAGATAGATAGATGATTGATAGATGATTGATGGATGGATGATGAATAGATGATAGATAGTTAACTAGCTAGATGGTAGACGATAGATAGATGATAAAGGCAGACAGATAGATGATAGATCATAGACAGATAGCTAGCTAGCTAGATGATAGACAGATGATAGATGATAGACAGACTGATAGTTGATAGACAGATAGCTAGACAGATGATACATAGAAAGACAGACAGATGATACATAGATAGACAGATGATAGATGTTAGATGATAGATGATAGACAGATAGCTAGACAAATGATAGATAGACAGATGATGATAGATGATGCAGACAGACAGATGATAGATGATAGAGACAGACAGACAAGTAGATAGATAGATGATAGACGGATGATAGATGATAGACAGATAGCTAGATGATACAGACAGATAGCTAGACAAATGATAAACAGAGGATAGATGATGGACAGACAGCTAGATAGATGATAGACAGATGATAGATGATAGACAGATAGATAGAAGATACAGGCAGAGAGCTAGACAGAGGATAGATAGACGATACATGATAGATATTCTTTGGAGAGCAGGCAGCAGAGTTTCATTTTTAATGTGGGCCAGGTGTGGCCACCGTATAAAACTGACATCGATCTCATCTTATTGGACACACTGACACACGTGCCCACTCAGAGCGCGTGCTGACCTCCAGCCGCCCTCACGGGGGGGGGGAGGCGCGGCACACCTGTCCGTGATGAGCCTCGCGCCTTTCCCGCCCAGCGCTCTGGGACCCCCTTCCGCGCCCAGCCCGGCTGCGATTGGCTGCTTTGGAAACCCGTCCCCCTCGGATTGGCTGAGCGGCCTCTCTCCTCCGAGGGGTGGGAACGCTTTAAAAAGTCGGCGGGCACCTCAGGCCGAGGCAAAAGTGCGGGCGCGTTGCACACGCAGCACGTGCCGTCGCCGCGTCGGCTCTTTCCCCTCACGAAAGAGACTCGTTCGACTCTTTCGAGAGTGGAAAGAGACTCTTTCGATAGGGGAAAGAGCCGAGGCTGCGGGTCGTGGGGGAGCAAACCCACCTCTTCCTGCGGCGCCTCCGCAGCCGAAGGCTTCGCAGATTAGATGACCGCGACGTTGCCTCTGGCACGCTGAGGTAATCCTAGCTTGAGGCTCTTAGACGTTGTGGGATGCTGAGGGCGCTAATGAAGTAGCCTATGCTCAGGGAGTAAGGACGGTGCCCGAGATAATTTTAGCCTATGCTCGAGTAAAAACAGCCCCTGAGGTACTTTTAGCCTATTCTCAGGGAGTAAGGCTGGCACCTGAGGTAATTTCAGCCTATTCTCAGGGAATAAGACTTGCATTGGGCTAATTTTAGCCTATTCTCAGTGAGTAAGGCTGGCACCTGAGGTAATTTCAGCCTATTCTCAGGGAATAAGACTTGCTTTGGGCTAATTTCAGCCTATTCTCAGGGAGTAAGGCTGGCACTGAGCTAATTTCAGCCTATTCTCAGGGAATAAGACTTGCTTTGGGCTAATTTCAGCCTATTCTCAGGGAGTAAGGCTGGCACCTGGGTTAATTTCAGCCTATTCTCAGGATAAGACTTGCCTATTCTCAGGGTAATTTCAGCCTATTCCAGGAGTTAAGGCTGGCATTGGGCTAATTTCAGCCTATTCTCAGGGAGTAAGGCTGGCATTGGGCTAATTTCAGCCTATTCTCAGGGAATAAGACTTCTTTGGGTCTGAATTCAGCCTTTCTTTGGATAGCTGGCATTGGGCCAAACCAGCCTATTCTCAGGGGTAAGGCTGCACTGGCTAATTTCAGCCTATTCTCAGGAATAAGACTGCTTTGGGCTAATTTCAGCCTATTCTCAGGGAGAAAGGCTTGGCCTTGACTAATTTCCAGCCTATTTCCCTCAGGAATAAGACATGCTTTGTTGGCTAATTTCAGCCTATTCTCAGGAGTAAGGCTGGCATTGGGCTAATTTCAGCCTGTCTCAGTTGAATAAACTTGCTTTGGGCTAATTTCAGCCTATTCTCAGGGAGTAAGGCTGGCATTGGGCTAATTTCAGCCTATTCTCAGGGAGTAAGGCTGGCATTGGCTAATTTCAGCCTATCTCAGGGAATAAGACTTGCTTTGGCTAATTTCAGCCTATTCTCAGGGCGTACGGCTGGCACTGAGCTAATTTCAGCTATTCTCAGGATAGACTTGCTTTGGGCTAATTTCGCCTATTCTCAGGAGTAAGGCTGGCACTGAAGCTAATTTCAGCCTATTCTCAGGGAATAAGACTTGCCTTTGGGCTAATTTCCAGCCTATTCTCAGGGAGTAGGCTGGCACTTGGGCTAATTTCAGCCGATTCTCAGGGAAAGACTTGCTTTTGGCTAATTTCAGCCTAATTCTCAGGATAAGGGCTGGCTTGGCTAATTTCAGCCTATTCTCAGGAGTTAGGCTGGCACTGAGCTAATTTCAGCCTATTCTCAGGGAATAAGACTTGCTTTGGGCTATTTAGCCTATTCTCAGGGAGTAAGGCTGGCACCTGAGTTAATTTTAACCAACATCAGTGGTGTCTGAGGTAATACCTCAAGGTGTCTTCGTTAAAAGGATTCCCAACACCACAACTCACCTCTGGTGATTTACCTCAGTCCCAGGTTCCCTCAGGGAAATAAGGCAAACTCTCTGGGTGCTGAATAATGTTGAGTTTTTAGGAGTAAAATATGGGTGGAGTCTGAGGTGATCTTTGTTTGTCCTGTTCAAAGGACCAAACCAACATAGATGAGTAAAAGTAGCTTAAAAGGTGGAATGAAGCTGAGGCCATTTTAGCCAAGTGCAGTTAAAAGGGCTAAGTGCCACAGGTGTTAGTGTTTAAAGTGTTGGTGGTGAAATTAGCTTAAAGGCAAGATTGCCTCAGCCCCTCCAGCTGACTTTACTTTCTTGAACAAAGTTCATCTCTTGGGACCTGAGGAAAGAAATTTTAGCCCAGGTTCAAGATCTTAAGGAGTAGCTACTTCAAATAATTAAAGATGTAAAAGTTGAACTAAAGTTACTTCAGGTCCAGGAGTTTTCTGCTTTCTGGAAATAAAGTCAAATTTTGACGCCTGAGGCAATTTTTAGCCAAAGCTTAAGTTCTTAGAGTAAAATACTAGTGGAGCCTGTGGTAATCTCAGCCATGTCCTTTTAAAAGGACCAAGATACCACAGATGAGTCATAATTAAAAACAGCTTTAAAGGTAAAAATTACCTTAGGTGCTGACCTTGCTTCAGGAATAAAGTGAGTTTTTGGGACCTGAAGCCAAAGGCTCAAGTTCTTAAATTCCTTGGCCAAATAAGGTGGAGGACTAGCTACTACAAGTAAAGGCAAAGTTTAACTAAAATTAGTTCAAGCCCAGGAGTTGACCTTGTTATCAGAAAGTCAATTCTTGGGACCTGAGGTAATTCTAGCCAAGGCTCAAGTCCTTAAACAAAGAGGACTAGCTACTTCAAGGAACCAATGGCAAAAGTTACCTAAAATTGCATCAGGGTCCAGGAGCTGACCTTGACTTTCCTGCAGGATAAACTTTCAGGGCCTAAGGCAATTTTAGGGATGCCTTCCTGTTCCTGGAGAGGAAGAGAAACTCCTGGAGCTGGAGGTCATATCTTTGGGAACAGTAAAAACCTGTGGGTCTTGAGGTATTCTCAAGGGCACAACAATTCAACGTATCTTGCCTTTTTTCACTCTTAGGATAAAGAATAGAAAAGCCCCTTTGTAAAATTGATGAATTGCTTTTCTAGTCTCTGAACATCAGGTGGTCATTTGGTGATGTTGATTTTTTTATTATTATTTCACAGGCACTCTACGTGAAGGGAATCATAACAGACAAGCAGTTGAAGACATCAAAGGTAAGTCAGGATTATTAACTTCCCAGTGCTGTATTTACCCAGGAAGCTGACAGGTGCAATTGGCAACACGGGATAAATTATGGCAAAAAAACCCTTTGGGCCTTGCTAAAGTACACATGTATCTAAAACATATAAATTTCCAACTGACCTCCCCTACTTGGGAGGTCATTCAGTTCCTGAGCTTCCAGTCTCTGACGCTCAGACTGAATGAGCCTGGTAGACGGCCGCTGCCAATCTCATTCAGCCAGAGACTCACACTGGACGGCTTCTCTGGGTTCTACTGGTTTCAATCCCTGAGTGAGCAGTGAGGGCACTCGGTTGCAAGCCTCCTCCAGTCCCTGAGGACCCCCTCAGTACTCTGACTGGAAGGGAATCCTTTTGGATCACCTCCCTCCCACCTTCTTTTTCTTGGAAAGAATGCCAGGACCAGTCAGAGTTCTTAAAACTGAAAGTGAAGCTGGTGATGAACTTTAATATGATGTATATCTGCATATGATGATAATATGATGTATATGATGTATATTTAATATGCTGTATACAAATGAGAATATGTGTGGGTTATGGTTGAAATGAAAGGTCCTTGGGGTTCTCTGAGCTTGGAAGTTTCTTTTGCAGATGTTTCATTACTAGGAGAGAGTGGGGTTTCTTCTAAGCCTGTGTTCTAGTGGTTGCAGCTTCAGTGTTGGTGAGGAGGTGTTTGGGTCCTTTTGATTCCTTTCGGGCTTGTAGATTGTCCCTTGTGCACAGATAAAGAAATTGTTCATGTCTGTGTGTCTACTGATGGTCAATTTGTCAGCGTGCCTGGTGGTTAGATATTTCATAACTTTTGCTCCACTAGGTTTAATATACGACGGTCACTTTCCCAATTGAAGTTTTGGTTGAGTTTTCCCATTGTAGTTTGATTCATAGTTGGTGCTATGATTGATAATAGATTCTATAGTTTCCTTGCCTGGCGGGAATCTGGCCATGGCGATGGTTCTCAGAACCAGTCAGAAAGCCTCAACGGGCCTTTTTAATGGTAGGTGGGGCTCTTCTGAAGGATTATAGATTCTATATTTTACTTGCCTGGCAGAATCTGGCCATGGCAATGGTCCTCAGAACCAGACAGAAAGCCTC
>CM019165.1:19919-47419 GCA_009733165.1 Naja naja
TTAGCAATTAGAGAGCAAGACGAAAAAGAATATATTAAAATATGGGATTTATTTTACCAATGGTTAGATAGAAGAATAGGAAATTGAAGTATAATACAATAGCAATGATATGTTATCATTGATTACTATGGAATGAATTATAATATGAATTAAAATCAGTAAGAACTGAGATTTACTCTGTAAATTTAATTTCAAATGTGGATTTGAAATTAAAGTCTAATGATGATGTAATAATAATATAATACAACATGGAAAGTTGATTAATGTAATATGAATATAAACTTAAATCTAAGAGGAAAAGACTATGGATATTGTGCACAAGAAATATGTACCAACCGACACACTGTATAATTGAAAGAAGGTTTTATTTGTTCTTTTATATTTATATTTGTCTATGTTTGTTGTTTAAAATAATTATATATATATATATATATATATATATATATATATATATATATGTAGGTCTTGGTGTATTCGGGTCTTGTCCCGTGTAAGATTGAGAATATGATATGAGATTTGTCTCATCAACCCTGAACCCACTGTGCTGTCTTCTTGGGCTGGTGAACTTAGCACATTCTCCATCCACATTCTCCCACCTGCGCAAGTCTCTCTCCAGTCCCATTTTTTGGTCTAGGAGATGACAATGAAATGAACACTTTGGACTGTCAGCCTCTCCCCTTCATCCCAAGAGATTCCCTTGTCCAAATGGGATCCAGAGCAAGCAGCTATGAGTAAGAGCACAATCCAGTGAAGGAAGGATCAACAGGGCCTTTTCCAGAATATTCGACCATGGTCTGAGCCTCATGAAATGCAGGATGATTTATCACATGGGGTAAGTAATGCTTACAAGTAGGTCATTTCTGTATGTTTCCAGCCTCAAGTCTTAACCACCCTGTAGGCAATCTCTGGAGAACCTTATCTGACCTAATAAATTGGCAGGAGCCTTGCTTTGATCTGAAAAGCCCTATCATGCAAGGCTTATTTTGTTTATCTTTATAGCCAGCAACAATCCTCCAGGAGACCAGAGCAAAGAAAGAAGAATATAAGACTCAACCAGCAGAACAAAAACTCAAAGACAAACTAATTAAGGATTGCAAGATGCTGGTTGAGGTTTAATGGTATTAAACTGGTGCCAGGAGGCAGCGGTTTGTCCCAAATTAAGAACTAGGTCAGGCACCTCCTTATTCATTTTCACACAAGTTTTAACTCCCACCACCACTACAACCTTATCATATCGCAGGAACAAAAGTGATAGAGTTGATCCATGAATCTGGAAGTATCCGGTTAGACTCTTATGGGGCATCTCACATATTTTGGGTGTGTGCAACTTATATTTCCAATTCAACAGCAAATTACAAGGAATATCCTCTTCTTTGGTTTTAATTAGCGATACTGCACAAAGCTCCTGTCTGATGGGTGATTAAGAAATATTATAGATGATAGAGATAGGTAGGTAGGTAGGTACGTAGATAGGTAGGTAGGTAGATAGATAGAACAAACAGACAGAGACAGACAGACAGACAGAGACAGAGAAAGACAGAGAGACACACAGATAGAGATAGAGACAGATGGAGAGAGAGAGAGAGAATGAGAGGGAGAGTAGGTAGAGAGGGAGAAAAAGAGAATGATGAAGGCAGACAAACAGACATAGATGAAAGATGATTAGGGAGATAGAGATAGATAGATGATAGATAGAGAGAGAGAGAGAGAGAGAGATGATAGATAGATAGAGATAGATAGATAGATAGATGATAGATAGATGATAGATAGATAGATAGAGATGATAGATAGATGATAGATAGATAGATATAGATAGATGATAGATAGATAGATAGATAGATAGATAGATAGATAGAACATAACAACTGTTGCAGGAACTGTGTTTGTCTAGTCTAGTGAAAAGAAGGGCTGAGGGTGACATGATAGCAGTCTTCCAATATTTGAGGAGCAACAGAAGAGAATTATGGAAATCATTCATTTCAAGAAACCAGACTCAGCTAAGGCCGGCAAGAGAAAAGCTCTTCGTTTCATTTCCTGCCATTGTCATCTCCGAGACCAAATGGGACTCCAGAGAGATACATTCAGCTCTTCGTTGTAAATCTTAATTGGGCAGAAGGCTTCTGCCTGCTTGCTTAATTAGACTGATGCAAGAGAAAATGAGATTTAATCCTGCTTGCATACACAATGGGATCACACGAAAATAAGTCATTGGCTTTTTATTCATTTGTTTATTTGTATTTATTTATTTGATGTGTCAATCGCTTACAAGATAATAGGTATAAGTATAAACATGAGTAAGAATACAGGAAATAGGTACGAATAAATGGGGACAATAGGACAGGATGTAGGCACGATGGTGCACTTATGCAGACTCTCACAGACCTCTTAGGAATGGGGTGAGGTCAATAGTGGATAGTTTGAGGTTAAAGGAGTGGGGGTTAGAGGATGGAACAACCGAGTCAGGTAGTGCATTCCAGGCATTGACCACTCTGTTGCTGAAGTCGTACTTTCTGCAATCAAGTTTGGAGTGGTTTACATTGAGTTTGTATCTGTTGTGTGCTCTTGTATTGTTGTGGTTGAAGCTGAAGTAGTCATTGACTTTTGCTCAGTCTCTCTGTTTTAAGAAGCTAGCTTGGATACCTGAAACATGTACTTGCCAGGATTTTGTTTGGCCCCACCTGAGCACCACCGAATCCCAACTTGGTGCTTGGGAATGGATGTGCTTAATCTTCAAAGTTTAGTGAAGCCCTGGAGAAATTTGGTGCAAAGTAAGAGCCAGAGGTCTATACCTTCGGCCACCTGGGGTGGCCACAGACAATAGGTTCAGGAATGTGTTTTCCCACACGTAGAGGGAGTCAAGCTACTCTACAAAGCACCAGAGGGCAGGACAAGAAGCAATGGATGGAAACTAATCAAGGAGAGAAGCAACTTAGAACTAAGGAGAAATTTCCTGATGGTTTAGAACAATTAATCAATGGAACAACTTGCCTCCAGAAACCAAATGCCCAACACTGGGTTTTAAAAGAGATTGACAGCCATTTGTCTGAATGGTATGGGTTTCCTGCCTTCAGCAGGGGTTGGACTAGAAGACCTCCGTCCCTTCCAACCTGTTATTCTATTCTATCTCATTCTGTTCTGTTCTGTTCTGTTCTGTTCTGTTTTCTATTCTATTCTATTCTATTCTATTCTATTCTATTCTATTCCATTCCATTCCATTCCATTCCATTCCACTCCATTCCATCTATTCTATTCTGACATTCTATTCCCTATTCTATTCTATTCTATCTATTCTATTCTATTCTATTCCATTCCATTCCATCTCCACTCTTCACCTATTCCATCTTATTCTATTCTATTCTATTCTATTCTATTCTATTCTATTCTATTCTATTCCATTCCATTCCATTCCATTCTCCACCTTAATTCCATCTATTCTATTCTATTCTATTCTATTCTATTCTATTCTATTCCATTCCATTCCATTCCATTCATTCTTTATTCTACCATTCTATTCTCTACTCTACTCTACTCTACTCTACTCTACTCTACTCTACTCTATTATTCTATTCTGTTATTCTATTCTTCTCTCTTCTCTTCTCTCTATTCCATTCTATTTGTGTGCATTGAGATGTAAGTATGTGCACAGTAAGGTCATCACACATTTGTGGTCCTCTTGATATCATCAGTTTGCTAGGATGCTGTTAGCTGTGCCTTGGGTTGCAACCCATAGTACCACTGCCATCACCTGAAGCTCTGTCCATCTCAACTGCCTTGCCTAGCTGAGCAAGATGAAGCAATGATTTTTATTGTAATAATGCTTGGGTATGACCCTTCCAACCCAAAGAAGATTACTTTGGGCAGATCACAGGAGAAAACAAGTCAAGATATAATCCACAGCCAGTATATGATGGAGTCCATGTTGCTCTTTGAGCTTGGTGGTCTGTTTTTACACCATGTGGCAAGATAATAGCATCATCAGAAGTTACCTTGTCAGGCAGTGAAACATCTGTAAGTGAACAACCAAGCAATGGACTCTACAGTTCAACTGTGAACCCCAGATGTTGCCATCTATTTGAAGAGTCAATCTAGAGTCAATGTGATAATTTAGGCATGTCTCTGATGTACAGATGCTGAGTTTAGCAAGGAATGCTGAGTTTGGCAAGGAAGAGAGTAGATTCTTTAAACTATCTAAATACTGTAAATATTATCCTTTGAACCACATGTGATGCAATGCACTTTCCCATCTAAAGAAGCTGGTCAACCCAGTTTATTTATTTATTTGTTCTGCTTGTTTCCCGTCTTTATTGTGTGTTTTTTTTTACAAACAACACAAGGTGGCAAAGATACCTAACACACTTTCCTCCTCCTGTTTTCCACACAACAACCACCCTGTTAGGTTGAAAAAGAGTAACTGGTCTAAAGTCATCCACAGCTGGCTTTCATGGCTAAGGCGGTACTAGAATTCACACTCTCCTAGACTCCAACCTAGTGCCTTCACCACTAGACCAAACTGGCTCTAAACCCACAGTTTAAGATTGCCTTCTTCATCTTAAACTCTGCCATTTTAAACTCTGGATTTAATTGATGCACAACCTTCTCCTTTAGAAGGTAGGATGCATTACATCGCAACTGCCTGGAAATTAAGCAACACTTCCAAGTAAATTATGGTTAAATGCCCTTCCTGGTTTCCAAAGATAACACCCCACCCATATCTTTGGTTCCTTTTCTTTGCATCCATCCTGAATTCAGATCTGTGTGATCTCAACCAGCCCTGTAACCAATCGTTGGAGAGGTTCGGGGTTTGGGAGAGCCCCTAGCTAAGACTCTGTGCAGTTTGCAGAACCCGCAAATCCCATTCCTGGCTGGCCCTGCCCACTTTGCCCTGCCCCTCCCAGGAGTCCCCACATGGCCCATTTTGGATGCAGGTAAGTGCAGGGCACACACAGAGGCTTGGGGAGGGCAAAAAATGGGCCTCCTGGAACTTCGGGAAGGCCAGAAATGGGCCCGTTTCTGGCTTCTAAATAGCCTACGGAGCCCGGGGAGAGCCATTTTCATCCTCCTGAAGGCTTGAGAGAACTTTCTGGAGCCCGGGGAGGGCAACCCCCCCTCACTGTGGTGCAGGAGGCCAACTAGGCCACGCCCACCATGGCCACGCCCATCCAGCAACCAGGCAGAGAACCCGTTGCTAAAAATTTTGAAGCCCACCCCTGCCGATCGTGCTACCTACGCAATCATAGGTTGCTTTGAAATGAGGTGGAGGCCAAGCAAAGGCAACTGGCAAGCAAAGCCACCAGTGAAGCCAAGCTGACACCAGGGTGGTTTTTTTTGAAAACAGCTAAAAATACTTCTATCTTTGGTGGGGAGGCGAGTCAGCCTTACGTGGCTGTTGATATTATGAATAGGCTGTTTAGCTCTCTCCCCCCCACACACACACCGACATATTTCTAATCTGATGTTGATGTTTGTGCTGAAGAAAAAAGAAACAAGGCAGTAAACAGGAGGAGGGAAGTCATAAATCTGAAGGGGGGAGCTTATCAGCTTCCCAGAAAAAGAGCATGAAAAACTGTCCCTGGGGATCCAGCCCGGGTATTATTTTCTGCTTATCCAACCCTCCATATATCTGTAGAATCTGCGATAACACTATTGCTCAGAACAAAAGGAGCAGATTATAACTTTGGGGTGGTGTTTGATTTTTGTGTGGGAAGAAGAAGACGAGGAAGAGGAGGGAAGAGGGAGGAGGAGGAGAAAGAAGAAGATGAGAAGTGGGAAGGAGGAGGAGGAGGGGAAGGTGGTGGTGGAGGAAGACGAGGAGGAAGAGAGGAGAGGAAGAGGAAGAAGAGGAGAAGGAAGAGGAAAGAGGGAAGAGGAGGAGGAGGAGGAGGTGGACGAGGAGGAAGAGGAAGAAGAGGAGGAAGAGGAGAGGAAAGAGGAAGAGGAGAAGAAGGAGGAAGAGGTGGAAGAGGAGGAAGGGGAAGAAGAGGAGGAAAAGGAAGAAGAAGAGGAGGAAGAGGAAGAAGAAGAAGAGGAGGAAGAGGAAGAAGAGGAGGAGAAGGAAGAAGAAGAGGAGGAAGAGGAAGAAGAAGAAGGAGGAGGAAGAGGAAGAAGAGGAGGAGAAGAAGAAGAGGAAGAGGAAGAAGAAGAAGAGGAGGAAGAGGAAGAAGAGGAGGAGAAGGAAGAGGAAGAGGAAGAAGAGAAAGAGGAAGAGGAGAAGGAGGAGGAGGTGGAGGAGGAGGAGGAGGAGAAGAGGAAGAAGAAGAGGAGGAAGAGGGAAGGAGGAAGGGAAGAGGAAGAAGAGAAAGAAGAGGAGGAGAAGGAAGAGGAAAGAGGAAGAGGAGGAAGAAGAAGAGGGAGGAAGAGGAAGAGGAGGAAGAGGGGAGGAAGGATGGAGGAAGAGGGAGGAGGAGGAAGAGGAAGAGAAGGAAGAGGAAGAGGAAGAAGAGAAAGAAGAGGAAGAGAAGGAAGAGGAAAGAGGAAAGAGGAAGAAGGGAAAGAAGGAAGAGGAGAAAGGAGGAGGAGGAGGCAAAAGAGAAGGAGAAGTTCTGAAACTTTTCTCATTAAACAATTTCCAAGTTGCAGGTAGAGAAACTTCACCCAGGAGACGTGAAAAGGGCACCTCAGTCCCCTCCCCAGGGAACTGACAGCTGGCAAGGAAAAGGAGGCCCTGCGTGATGAACAAGACAAGGAGACATCCCCAAGCAAACTCGGTGAGAATTATGTCACCTCTTGCCTCTTTCTGACTACTGCCTACAACCAACACAACCCTGGAGGTAAAAAGGCCAAAGAAGGCAGCCAGTGTAATTCCTCGGGATAAAATAGAGGATTACAAGCTCTTTGTTGCAAGGCTGCCCTTAATTACGATGCCTGAAACTTGACTTTTTCTCCCTCTGGTTTTTTTTTTCTTCCCTTTCTTTCTTTTTTCTACCGACTCCTCGGAAGATCTAGGACAAGATAGCCTCCAGCTTTGAAAAGGCCCTGGAAGGGATTGCCATAAAGGTTTATAGTTCTACAAGCCCTTCACTAGCGACAGTCTCCGATGACTATCAGTGTCTGTTACTCCCAGGTTATGCTTCCAGCTATCTTGAGATCAGCAGCAACGGGGCGAGGAGGGTGAAATTCCCACCCAGAGCTCAACCATGGATTAAGCCATGACTGCAAGAAACATTGCTTGAGGTCTTTTAATGAAGCTGCGAGGGCATTGACCTCATTGGATTCTTTCTTTTACAAGGGTGTTGTTTTTTTTTAACTTCCAGTTTGGCTACTTCCAATCTAGGTTAATAAATAAATAAAAACCTGGAGAAAACCTCTTTTTTTAAAAAAAGAAACAGCTCAGAAAAGGTGATGGCTACACAAGACAACATCAATTCAGCATTCAGAACAAGTTACGCTGATCTCAGGAGAGCTCAACAGGCTGCCAAATTCCTATTTATTCCCTGCCATAATTGATGGTGTCAGTTTTAACCTTCAAAGACTTCAAGAACTTGTCCCCCGGCTGATTTGAAAGGTCATCTGATTTGATTTTAAGATTGGTTTCCCCCAACCCTACTTGGTTAATTGAGTCAAAACAGCAATGACCCAACCCCCTTACTTGATAGAAGGCAATAATTTAAACTGATTTTGGGGGAGAAGGTTGTATTTCTTACTGTAGGCTATGGTCACCACCCTAAAAGCCCAGAATTTTAGTGTTCTCCTTCTCAGCTCAACCCAATGAACTGAACATAACCTCCTGGGCATTTTTGTTGAGACCAGTCTAGTGGAAATTAGCAACCAGGAGATATTATCGGTGGTTGCTTCTGGTTATCCTCAAGCTAGCTTGCTCTTTTCATGTATACTAGAAGTTGTGTTCCATTACTGGTGTTGAAGGAAGATCTCATGGCTTCCAGATCAAGCTCATGAACCCTAGCAAGTCTCCCTCCTCCACTGTCCCAGTTTATAATGAAGAGTGAAGGCCTTATAATGTTAATTGCTGCACAAAGAAGTGGTTATTAATGCATCGGTCATAAAGGCTTCCTAGAAAAGGTCACCACCAGTAAGTAATTATCTAATGGACCATTCTGGCTTGCAGAAGAATGTCAAAAGTTGGCAGCTAATCTTTGGCTTCCAATTCTTGAAAAGAAAGAATTATTGGTAAACTATACCAAGACTAAAAGTCAGCCTGAAATCAAATGTCTCATATAGTCATTAAGAGTGAATTGACCACTTTTTCTCATCCTTGATTGCTCTGTTCTTCTGTTCATCTATTCCTTCTTGTTTAACTAAGATCATAGGTTGTATTCACAAAGCACACTTATCCCAGCTATTAAACTGGCAATCTGCTGGATTTACACATCATATTGTACCATAACCTACATTAAACAGGCTTGGTTTTGCACAACGCAATGTGCTAATTCACAAAAATACCTAACTGGGATTAAAATAAACTCAGGTTATTATGTTGTTGTGTGAATGCATCATCCATCTCTTTAACTGACCTGGTCTGGTATGCTTTTGTGAACCTAGTCATTGAGTGGGAAAGGATCTTCAATGCCCATCTTGTCAACCTCTTCTGATCAATTAGTGCTTGAAGGAAAATGAATAATGTACTCTTTTTAATATTTTGTTCACATGATATACTCATACTACATGGGGTAAGCATACCTGAATGAAAGTAGTTTGCCATTAGATTCTTTTCACCTGCTCTCTCTAACCAAAGAAACTGTAACTAATATACATCACTTACTCAATAACTGCCTGTCAGGAGAATAAGTGTGGTTGAGAGTTCTTTAGTCATAACTCTTAAGTACAAGAAAATCCATTGGGAGATTGGATTCTACTTTAAACAGATAATTGAATCTGGGGAGAGCACAAGAATTCAATTCCTTGCTGTATCAAGAAAACATTTATAGCTCTCCTTATTCCAAATATTTATATAACAATGCTATTTACAAAACTGAGAATATACAGTTCAAATATACATACATTCAATTTATCTTATTCTCCAATTATTCACAGATACTGCAGATGGAGAAGGCATTTGACTTAATAGTACCCAGAACTGAAATTTTCCTTCAGTTTGTGGTAGACGTTCAAAATAATATTTCTAAAAAAAAATTAACAAAAAAAATCTTCTCTGAGAAAGAAATTTTCAGCGAAAGTATTTTTGCTAGATCTTTTGATCAGTTCAAAGACCTATTTTTGCTGGGTCTGTTGGTCCCTCCCTTCATTATCAGGGCTTCAAACTCATGGGAAAGAGAGGGATAAATTGGGCAGATCTAATTACAGTAAATCAAATCATTCTGATCAAGCCAACTCCAGTCAAGTCCATCAAGTGAAGGTTTGTTATGTCACACCAAGATAGGAAAGGTCAAAGTAAACAGTTCACTGCTGGCTTAGTCTTATTTAACCAAGCTCAGACAAACAGCAATCAGGACCAGGGACAGCTCCAGTTAGAAAAGATGTTGTCTCAGCACTGAAACTCTGTACAAAAAAATCCAGCCAGAATGGTCTTAAATGTTCTCTTCCCCTGCTGGGTGATTATGTTTTGTTTTGTGTGGATTTTTTTTAAAGAACTCAGATGTATGTCTCCATTTTCATGGTCCTGCATGACTGGGGGGAAGATGAAACAGACAATGGGTAATTCTTAGGGGCAAACCTTTGATGGAAGCCTCCATTTTTAGCTCAGGTTAGGAGGGAAAAAAATCCATTATGAATGAAAAACAATCCTCAGAATTAACCAAACTCAACATGTTCTCTAAATATAGTGTCCAAGTCTTCATCTGATGTTTTTACTTTTTTTTTAAACAATTTCTCGTTCAAATGACTATGGAGATTCTCAGTCATGCAGATCATGGCTGTCCCAAAGATGCTTCTTCCAAAGGCAACTGAACTTTCTTTGTTTTTCCTTGAAGACGTTTCACTTCTCATCCAAGAAGCTTCTTCAGTTCTCACTGAAACAGAACTGAAGAAGCTTCTTGGATGAGAAGTGAAACGCCTTCAAGGAAAAAACAAAGAAAGCCCAGTTGCCTTTTGAAAAAGCACCTGTTGGGTTCTCATTCAAACAGAGGAAGGGAATTCAAATGACAAACTAGTGGGTGTTGTATTCTTGTGTTTATTTAATTCCGAGAAGCTGTGGCGTGCATTTGAGTATCCTTTTTCATTCTGTCATCCTCACTCCATCGGTTTCTCTACCTTCTCAAGCTTCTTCCACAGGATCTCTTCAGGTTGGGTGTGCAGGTAGCCATGGCTGTGTCAGAGTGATGGAATCAGCACTCTGGCTGAGTCAGAGTGATGGAAATAATTGTATCATGAAACAATCATTAGCCTCCACTCTCCGCCCCTGCTAAGAATAAAACAAGCTCAAAAACACCACCAAGAGTAAGTCAAAAGAATTACTTGATGACATTGAAATAAGGTTTAAGAAAACACACAGAAGCCTATTTCTGACAGGGAGATCTTTCCAAGCCAATATAACTTGGTGATTAAGACAATGGACAAAAGGGGATGAGACTCTGGAAAGAACGCAGAGAAGAGCAATAAAAATGATTAAGCCATTGGAGGATAAAATATATAAAGAACGGTTGCATGAATTGGGTATGTCCAGCCTAGCAAAAGAATATTTCCAATATTTGAGGGGCTGCCGTAAAGAAGAAGGGGTCAACTTATTCTCCAAAGCACAAGAAGGCAAGACAAGAATCAATGGATGGAAACTAATCACAGAGAGAAGCAATCTGGAACTAAGGAGAAGTTTGCTAACAGTGAGGACAACCAGTGGAATGGCTATCCTTCAGAAGTTGTGGGTGCTACTCCATCACTGGAGGTTTTTTAAGAAAAGATTGGGCAATCATTTGTCTGGAATGGTGTAGGGTTTTCTTCTCAAGCAAATGGTTAGACTAGAAGATCTCCGAGCCCCCTTTCACTTCTCTTATTCTGACTTGGGAAGTCTAAGGCTAACACGATGATCAACCATGGAAGTTCTTACCATTGTATCAGTGGTGGGATTCAAACATTTTTACTACCGGTTCTGTGAGCGGGGCTTGGTGGGTGTGGCAGGGGAAGGATACTGCAAAATCCCCATTCCCCCCGCGCCCCACTAACCTGCTTTTCAGCTCCGTTCTCCTGTGCAGGGCAACCAAAGAAGGCCCAGCCGATCAGCTGTGGGCGTGGCTTGATGGGCATGGTGTTCTGTGGGTGTGGCTTGGTGGGCATGGCAGGGGAAGGATATACTGCAAAATTCCCGCCCCACTAACCTGCTTCCCAGCTCCGTTCTCCTGTGCAGGGCAACCAAAGGAGACCCAGCCGATCAGCTGGGACTCAATGGGAGGCAGAGAAGAGATGGGGACGGGGCCAGTCAGAGGTGGGATTGGCCAGTTCTCCGAACTACTCAAAATTTCCGCTACCGGTTCTCAAGAACCAGTCCAAACCGGATGAATAGCACCTCTGCATTGTATCCCACAGGATTACTACAGTATGGAGGAAACAATGACAGCGGAAAATTATGTCAATCTCTGGACTCAAATGCCAGTTATAAATTGGGCAAAGAAACAAAATCCAATGGGCTTCTGGTTTTGCACCCCGGCAAGCCCAGGACCATTTATGAAGGCAAATCTACATTGCCATAAAGATTCCTGCTGTTGTTCAGAAGAACCGTGGAGGGTTTGGCTCCACGAAGTCTGTGCTTCATTCCAACCAGTCTGTCACTCTTGTCATCTTTTTATTTTTATTTTATTGATTTCGCTGTAATTTCTTTGTTTAATCGTTGTGAGTCACCAAGAGTTATCGGAGTTTCGGCAGCATACAAGTTTAATATATTATTATGGTTGTCTCACCGTCAGTCAGAGGTTTAGGCCGGGTCTGACATTTTTGCCCGCCTATTGAGTCCTTTCCAAGAACCTGGGATAGGCAGATGTGTTTTTGATGGGGCCATCACAGGAGGTAAGCAGTTTCACGCAAAACTGCCTTTTGCAATTGGTTGTTGGTGAATTTGTCAGTGCTGATGATGTTCAAGTAGTACTCCAGTTGTTTTGGGATTGTACCCAAGGTGCAATTACTGTTGTTGTTGTTGTTGTTGTTGTTGTTGTTTCTTCTTCTCCTCCTCCTCCTCCTCCTCCCTCTCTTCTTCCTCTCCTTCCTCTTCCTGTTCTTCCTGCCCCTGCCCCTCCTCCTCCTCCTCCTCTTCCTTCTCCTTCTTTGTCCTTGAAGGGACTCACAAGGATGCAGCAGATCATAAATCAACAGATGGTGGCTTATATCCCTCTGCAAGTCAAGGAAGACCAGGCAATAGTCCCCTTTTGAAAGTGGAGCACCCAACACGAACAGCTGTTTACTCGTCCTTGCATGCAGACAACTGGCCACCTGATTTGTGACCAATATTTTCCTGGTAGCCATCCCCCCCCTCCCTCTCTCTCTCTCTCTCTCTGCCATTGAAAGCAGCTGATACAGACACGGTGGCGCCAGCCAACCTGTAATAACTTGCTTATGGCCATTGAGTTCCACAAGCCCATCCCAGCTTCTATCTTATTGCTCACCTGATAAGAATAGGATAAGAATAGGCTGGGCTATAAACAACAGGCCACGTAAGGGAGACACCGGTCTCTCCTCCTCCTCCCTTCCCTCTATCTCTTTAGTCCTGAACTGTGTCAAAACCAGTTCAAGGTTTGCAGCTTCTTTCCTGCCAAATGGCTGTCCTCTGTGCCCTGAGAAGGACTTCCTTCACCCAAGCCGTGGTCTGAGGTTGAGAGCGAAGCCCAAGCTTTTGAGAAAATTTCATTCCCTCTCATCTTTAACTTGGTGGGGAATCTGGGGGATGGACACTCTCTGAAATGTCTTTCCACCAACCTTCCCCCTTTTCTTCTGGTTAAATGGTTTGGCCCTGGCTGTTTCCAACAGGCATCCCCACAATTCCCCTTCTTCAGTTGGTCATCCAGTGGTGGGATTCAATTTTTTTTTTTACTACCGGTTCTGTGGGCATGGCTTGGTGGGTGTAGCGTGGCTTGGTGGGTGTGGCAGGGAAAGGATACTGCAAAAATCCCCATTCCCTCCCCACCCCACTAACCTGCTTTCCAGCTCCATTCTCCTGTGCAGGGCAACAAAAGAAGACCCAGCCAATCAGCTGGGACTCAGGAGGTAGAGAATAGATGGGGTTGGCGGGGCCAGTCAGAGGTGGTATTTGCCGGTTCTCTGAACTACTCAAATTTTCCACTACTGGTTCTCCAAAACTGGTCAGAACTGGCTTAATACCACCTCTGCTCCCACCCCACTAACCTGCTTTCCAGCTCCATTCTCCTGTGCAGGGCAACCAAAGGAGCCCCAGCTGATTAGCTGTGGGCGTGGCTTGATGGGCATGGTGTTCTGTGGGTGTGGCTTGGTGTCTTGGTGAGCGTGCAGGGAAAGGCTACTGCAAAATCCCCGTTCCCTCCTCACCCCACCAACCTGCTTTGCAGCTCCATTCTCCTGTGTAGGGCAACCAAAGGAGACCCAGCCAATCAGCTGGGGCTCGATGGGAAGCAGAGAATAGATGGGGGCGGGGCCAGTTAGGGGCGGTATTGGCCGGTTCTCCAAACTACTCAATTTTTCCGCTACTGGTTCTCCAGAACAGGTCAGAACCTGCTGCATGCCACCTCTGTGGTCATCCCAGGATCTTTGCGCCAGTTAGAAGCCTGCTGTCCCCTAAGGGAAAAAATGCAGTTGTGATCAAATTCCACCATGTTATAAGATCGTACAATAAAATAAAGTAAGGAAAGATCTGCATCCCACAATCTTAATCTGGAAAGGGAGCCTTTCTGAATCATTAGCAGGGCAACGAAAAGGAATAATTGGGGCACGTTGACATTTAAAGGAAAGGCTGCTAAGAAGTTGAGAATTTTCAGCCTGATGCAGTCAAGGCCTCCCAAGTACCAGGGGTATTTAAAATGAAATTAAAATCCTCATTAACTGCTTTTAAGAGTCTTTGTCTTGATGAGGGTCCCAAGTGAATGTGGTTTTTACCAGCACAGACCTAAATCCGTGCAGCGTTGATACGGCGCAAGCTTTCAGCTAGTTTGATCTAGCTCAGGGGTGATATTATGCAAGTTCAAGTTCAAATCTAATTAGGGTCAATCATCATTGGGGAAACTATGCCAAATATAACAAAGCCATTATAATTTGAAAGCTGAGAGTTGAAAGAAACAGAGAAAAGGCAGAAGTACAGTAAGGTGATATAGAATGTAAGATAACGTGGAATGTGAGTAAAATAGGAATCCAGGAAAAGAAATCCTAGTGTCATCACAAGAATGAGACCACTCGTTTCTTCTTAAGGAAATTGCTAGAGATAGAAATTTAACAACTCTGCTGATAGCATTAGGGAAATTTGAAAGCAGGAAATAAATTGCCTCTTCCTCATTAAAGACTGAAGGCTTTTTAGGAGGCAGCAAGGGTATGTTTGCACAGAAATTGAGCTGGAAAAGGCATTTTTATTACTTATTAAGCAATCTGTCATTCACTAAGTACTGGCAGCCAAAGGCAAAGACCAGAGAACAGCCAATAGGTTTGTCTACAAGATTGTGGTCAAGACGATAGAATAATAGACAACCTATGATTGACAGGAAGTACAGAAAGGTACTGCCTCTTATGTGACCAGAATGAATATTTTAATGTTATTGTTTTTTACCCCAATTCTGGGCAGCCGCATGACCATCTGAGAAGGGTATATATCATAAATAGGAAAAATAATGGTGAAGGCAAACAAATATAAACCATAAGTCAATATTTACTTTGGTAAACCGATCAACAGAAGGACTACAGGTGGGCGAAAAAGAGCAGTGGGGTATTTATTTTTCATGATTTAAATGTTTTTAGCAGGAGCTGGAGCAACTAAAGGGGAGCTCACCCCATCCCATGGCGCTTGGGTCTCAAACCCAGTCAGTCGGCTTTCCACCTGGCAAGTTCAGCATCTTTGACCACTGAGCCATTGCACGTCTCAGGAACACCTCATGGGCCCACCTGCTTCTCCTAAACAGGAAGTATTCCTGAAACTGTAATGTGTCTGCTCCTCAGATGTTAAAACACTTTGTCCCCTTCACCTTCCTGGCGTCCATTGTTGTGCTGGTAACTGGTTGCTGACTCTGTGGCTGAGTATATTGTGTGTTTTAAACTCACAACCAGTGAGGTGCATCAGTATGAGAAGGCATTTTTAAAGCAATAAAATGAACAGGGAAGTCCTTATCGTCCTCATCTCAGTGTTCATATCACTGCTCTTTCCAAAAGCACAAGTGAGAGTTTCTTTGCATACGAGAGGGATATCAGTTGAATATTTTATAAGAACATATGCATTGACCTCTTAGAACACTGCAAATATTTCTATAATGCTGCTTGCCGACAGCAGCCAAGAGGTCTCTACAAAGCCTGCAGGTAGAGCATAACATGTCAATCACTCTGTGTTGCTTGTTTTCCGGCACGTCATCTTCATAGAGAGACTGCTTTGGAATGCCAAAAGTTCTGTTCAGTCATTGATTTAATTACTAATCATTGATTATTTGGTTTGGTGACACATAGACCCCCAAGATGTAGTCATCATAAATATATAAATTGAGAGAGACAGAGACAGAGAGAGAGAGACAGAGACAGAGAGACAGAGAAAGAGACAGAGAGAGACAAAGACAGAGACAGAGAGACAGAGAAAGAGAGAGAGAGACAGACAGACAGACAGACAGACAGACAGAGACAGACAGAGACAGACAGAGACAGACAGACAGACAGACAGACAGACAGACAGAGACAGACAGAGACAGACAGACAGACAGACAGACAGACAGAGACAGAGACAGACAGACAGACAGACAGACAGAGAGACAGACAGACAGACAGACAGACAGAGACAGAGACAGACAGACAGACAGACAGACAGACAGACAGACAGACAGAGACACAGAGAGACTTTAGATATAGATGGATAGATAGTTGATAGAGATAGACAAATAGATGATAGGTAGATAAATATAGAGAGAAATTAGAGACAGAGAGATAAGATGATTGAGAGATAGATATCATAGATAGATAAGTAGCTGATAGATAGATAAGATGATTGAGAGATAGAGAGATGGATAAGATGATTGAGAGAGTGTGTGTGATGATAGATAGATACAGAAAAATCATCCACCATGTTTGCTTAATGATCACAGCGATTCATTTAACAACCACCACAAAGAAGATTGTTAAATCAGTCACCGTCACATGATGACCTGCTTAAGAACCAGCACAATTTACGACCACAATCCCAGGCTCAATTATGGTTTTCAGCTGAGGACTACCTGTACACACACCCCTCTCTTTGGCTAGGTGGCATGTTGTGTAAACTCCACCATGGAGGACAAGACTTCCTCCATAGTTTGTGTGCGTAGGAATTTGTTGACTTCTTAATCAAACAACAGTACAATCCTTGTGCATTATTCCCTGAGCCAGCAAGGCTATGGGAAATGCACCAGGAATTGTGGAGGGGGTGTGTGTGTTGCCGTTGTGACAGGAGTTGTTGTCTCTTATCTTTATTAACTGTGAACTTATCGCTTTTCTTAGATATCGGACAGGAATAAGAGTTGGAGTTGAATGAATGGATATCCCAGATGTATCTGGCTTGTGTGTTTTCAATCAGATTGGAGTATGACCCCCTACTCCCCTCCAATGTCTTGTTAATTATTACACCCAACTCCCCAACCCTTGAATTGCACAGGGGATACACACTACCCTGGCGTTCAAAGGTAAACAGGACTTAGGTGCAAGCTAGCAATCCCTCCCGATAAGTCAACAATGTTTCAAAACACCATAAATTAATCCTCAGATGTAATTTACCTGAGAGGCATGGAGATAATAAATCAGGCTGTTGACTTGAAGAATCTGGACTTTTTCCTAAGATCAGCCAGCCCAAGCACCCCGGTGCTATCATCTGGTACAAAAATATATATTTTTAAATTGAATGGAGCAAGGGTTGGAAAATCAAATTTCTTCTTCTTCTTCTTCTTCTTCTTCTTCTTCTTCTTCTTCTTCTTCTTCTTCTTCTTCTTCTTCTTCTTCTTCTTCTTCTTCTTCTTCTTCTTCTTCTTTCTTCTTCTTTCTTCTTCTTCTTCTTCTTCTTCTTCTTTCTTCTTCTTCTCTTCTTCTTCTTCTTCTTCTTTCTTTTCTTTCTTCTTTCTTTTCTTCCTCTTCCTCATCTATCTTCTTCTTCCTCTTCTTTCTTCTTCTCCTCCTCCTTCTTTCTTCTTCCTCTTCCTCTTCTTTCTTCTTCTTCTCCTTCTTCTTTCTTCTTCTTTCTCCTCTTCCTCTTCTTTCTTTTTCCTCTTCCTCTTCTTTCTTCTTCTTCTTCTTCCTCCTCTTCCTCTTCTTTCTTTCTTCTTTCTTTTCCTCCTCTTCCTCCTCTTTTTTCTTCTTCTTCTTTCTTCTTCTCCTTCTTTCTTCTTCTTTCTCCTCTTCCTCTTCTTTCTTCTTCTTCTTCCTCTTCCTCTTCTTTCTTTTCTTCTTCTTCCTCTTCTTCTTCTTCTTCCTCTTCTTTCTTTCTTTCTTTCTTTCTTTCCTCCTCCTCCTCCTCCTCCTCTTCTTTCTTCCTCCTTCTTTCTTCTTTCTTCTTCTTCCTGCAATGATTCAATCTGTAATTAAATCAGGTGGCAACATACAAGATAAGGTTTCATGCATTGGATCAAATGGATCTGGTTTTCCAGATTAAAGAGGTTGTTTCTTTCCGAGCCAAGCCATGCTGTGACTTTTATGAAACGGGCAAATCCCAACTCAATCTTAACTGTGTCTTTAATAGAGTGAAACCTCGTCATAATGGGTATTTGGTAGGGTGGGGTTATTAGTTCATCAGGAATGTACATTGAATCAAAGAACAGCACATATTGGAGATTTATGTCATCAAAACATTACTTGCTTAAAGACATTTTAAGGCAAAGGGTGTAAATTACAGTGGGACCCAAGATTGTTGGGGCAATTAAGCTGACCTTGTAAAAATGCCGCTTAGTAATAAGCAGGCATATACAATGGAAGGAAGGCTATTGCTGAGCACACTGGGTTGCATCCCAAAAATTGTAAGCCACCCTGAGTCTCCGGAGAAGGGCGGCATATAAATGTAATTAAAATTTTTTTAGCCTTTTGAGTGTGAAATCAATTTCACTATAGTTCAGTACAGATAATCCTCAACTTAGAACATTCATTTAGTGAACACAGCTAGCTTTCATGCCTAAAATCGGAATAACACTCACCATCTCCTGGTGATTGGCTCAAAGTCACCCAGCCGTCTATTATGGCTAAGAGGGGACTAGAACTCACAAGTCACCTAAGTGGCGGTCATACTTAAAGTGGAACTAGAACTCACAGTCTGCCAGTGATTGGCCCAAAGTCACCCACCTGGTGTTCATTCTGAGGCAGGACTAGAACTCACTGTCTCCCAGTAATTGGCCCAAAGTCACCTAGCCATCTCACCTGGCTAAGGCAGGACTAGAACTCACAGTCTCCTAGTGGTTGGCCCAAAGTCACCCAACTGGCTTTCATGCTTAAAGCAGTACTAGAATTCACTGAGCCCTGGTGATTGACCCAAAATCACCCAACTAGCTTTGATGGCTAAACTGGGACTAGAACTCACAGCCTCCTAATTCCTAGCCTGGTGATGGTACAAACGAAGCTCAACCTGCTTTTGTTTGCATGACACACACACACATGCACCTCATGGACGCATGACTCCCTCCCAAAAATAAGCACCAGGGTTTCAGTGGCATCAGCTGCTCTCTTGAACCTGGAGACCCCCATCTATATGTGTGTGAATTTGCTGCTCAGTGGCATGAGACATGGCCAGGATCCAGGAGCTTAGCCTTCCTGGTTGCAACCATATCTAATGCAACTGCAATTGCTCGCTTCCTGAGCTATCTCAGGGCAAAGCATTACAAGTAGCAAACACAGGGGGGCTGTGCAACATTTCTTCCAGATGGAAGAGAGCCAAACCCGCTGATAACCCTCTGCCCCATCTCCAGAGGCTTTGTAGTTTACCCCTGATGGACGCTTGGCTGGCAGTTAAAAACGAAAAAAGCCATTCATTTAAGCGTTTGAAGTGAAGTCAAAGGTTGTGATTCACTTTCTCTCTCTCTCTCCTCTCTCCTCTCTATCTCCCTGCCTTTCTCCTTCTCTCTCTTCTTCTCTCCCTCCCTCTCTCTGTCTCTCCCTCTCTCCTCTCTGTCTGTCTCCCTCTCATTCTCTTTCTCCTTCTCTTTCCTTTTCTTTCTGTCTTTTCCTTCCTCCTCCCTTCTCTGTCTGTGTCTTCTCTTCTTTCCCTCCCCTCTTCTGTCTCTCTTTCCCTCCCTCCCTGCCTCTCTCCCCTTCTCTTTCTCTCTCTGTGTCTCTCTCTTTCTCCTTCTCTTTCTTCTTCTCTCATTCTCTCTCTCTCTCATCTCTCCTTTGAAGAGGAAAAATGAGCACTCATTTAATGCAAGTAGTAAATGCTTTAGGATTTCAACCACTCTCCTCAGTGCTGCATCGCCTCCCTGGAGCCACGACAGAGCTGCTGCCTTCATCTTCCATGGTTAATGCCCCTGTGTTCTTGGGTCTCAGAGGTCCTCCAATTAGGATACAATTATTGGCTTAGCCCCTAAAATGCATTATCTATGGCTTTGCCAGAGCTAAAAAACACACCGTGCCAATTATATCCTCTCTTTTCTTTTCTTTTCAGTGCCAGTCAAGCAACTCTAATATCGGCCTCCAGAGAGGAAGGATAAGTCATGAGACACAAGCAATGCCAAGATCTTTGGCAACTCAATGGAGAGGATAAAAGCTCCACAGCGCAGGTAGATTGAGAGTTAGAGAGCTTGCCAAAAGCATTTCCTATTTCAGCATTTCCCCAACTCCCCCCTCCCCAGGGGAAAAAAAAACACCTTGGGAGAAAAGTCCAGTTCATTCAATTCAGCAAAAGAGAATTTTGCTTCTGATCAACGTTTCAGAGAAGAAGACAACTCTGATCGGCTTCTCACACAACAAGTGGGAAGAGAACACACAAGATCAGAGCTGAATAGGTAGATGATCTTCTAGCAACCACCTGCTTGAGCAGAAGACCCCATACAGTCTGGAGCAATGGTTGTCCAGTCTCTTCTTGAAAGCCTCCAGTGATGGAGCACCCACAACTTCTTCTGAAGGCAAGTCCTTTCACTGGTTAATTGTTCTCACTATTAGGGAGTTTCTCCTTAATTCCAGGTTGCTTCTCTCCTTGAATAATTTCCATCCATGGTTTTTCAGGTGCTTTGGAGAATAGGTTGACCCCCTCTTCTTTGTGACAGCCCCTCAAATATTGGAAGACTGCTATCATGTCACCCCAGGTCCTTCTTTTCACTAGACTAGACAACCCCAGACAACCCCAGTTCCTGCAACTGTTCTTAGGTTTTAGCCTCCAGCCCCCTAATCATTCTCTCTCTCTCTCTCTCTCCATCCATCCATCCATCTATATTATCTATCTATCAAGCAGGAGACCCCATATCATTCTAGATTCCTGGTTGGAGGTCTTCCAATCCAACCCCCTGCTGAAGCAGGAGACTTATACCATTCCAGACAAATGAATGTCCAATCTTTTCTTGAAAACCTCCAGCGATGGAACACCCATAGTATCCTTAGGCAAGTCATTCCGCTGATTGATTATTCTCACTGTTAGGAGATGGGAAGGTGGAACATCAGGAAATTCTCTCCTCAGTATAGAGGTGGCATTCAGCCGGTTCCGACCAGTTCTGGAGAACCGGTAGTGGAAATTTTGAGTACTTCGGAGAACCGGCCGATCCCACCTCTGACTGGCCCCGCCAACCCCATCTCTTCTCTGCCTCCCATTGAGTCCCAGCTGATCGGCTGGGTCTCCTTTGGTTGCCCTGCACAGGAGAACAGAGGTGGAAAGCAGATTAGTGGGGTGGGGAGCAGAGGTGGTATTCAGCCGGTTCTGACCAGTTCTGGAGAACTGGTAGTGGAAATTTTGAGTAATTCAGAGAACCGGCAAATACCACCTCTGACTGGAGATTTTACAGTATTCTTCCCTTGCCACACCCACCAAGCCACGCCCACAGAACCGGTAGTAAAAAAATTTGAATCCCACCACTGCCTCAATAGTTCACGGAAGGCGGTTGACCCATGCAGATATTGGAAGGTGGCAACAAGCCATTGGAGGAATAAAGGAAATGCTGCTTTCAGATGCAGGGAGGACAATGTAAGAAAGAAAGGTCTACCAGTCCATTACATTGAACAACAAAATAGTTTCTTGGGAGCCGAGGACGCTAACACATAAAGAATGGATTATGGGCAATGCATCTCAACTTTCTGAACCCTTCACCCTATATTCAGGTAGTTGCTTCTAGGACAACCACATGGACACATCACAGATAAGGGCTATAGGCAAGAGAAGCTGCACCCAACTAGGAGCTTCACAGCAGATGATATGCCTTAAGGAAAGCTGAGAAATGAAGCTTAGCACATCACAAGCAAGTCTACTCTTACATTTGGGATAGTTCAAAATTAAGGCATCCATTAAACTTCCATCTGGAGTAAACATCAGAGTGCTCAGGAGTCCCCAAAAGGCCTAGGGGTCTGTTCTTTAGGAGGCAGCAGATGTATTATTTTACTAATAATACTAGCAATGTAACAATTTACTTATTTATTGAACACATTTGTAAGGCCACCCAACTCGAACAACACGAGTCTGCTTGAAGAACAAGTCAACAACAATTGAGCTACACTGAGGGTGAGTCCTTCTTTGCTTTCTCGCAACCTTAGGTGTTCACATGCGTGGGTGAGCTTCAGACCCATAGCAGGAATCAAAGGGAGCCACACCCTTGACTGAGCAAAAATGAAAGCAACCTCTTCAAACAAAGCAATTGCGATGGCCAAGGTGCAACTGAGATGGCAGCCTGCATGGAGCACATGGTTTATGCATGACCTATTCTGGGAGAACTTTTGAACTCTCCCTGTTTCATGAAGAGCCAATTCTAGGGTTACTCAGCATTCCTTGGAGGAGCTGAGCGTGACTGTAGTCAAATCTTGTCCTGACAAAGACATGAATCAGTGCAGAAGGGTGGTAACCATGAAATATATGCTCAGGAGGACCAAGGAACAAAAGAGAATCTTGGACCATCAAGGTGGAAATGTCAGGTTAGCTCAGGGGTTTCACAGTGAGAGCTATATTCTCCCCCCTGAGATTCTTTCCATATTCAAGAAGGACATTGGAATATATTTGGAGAAATGTTGCCTTTGAAATAGAGGAAGTGTTGGATGTTCACCTAAGGACACAGAAGAAGTCATCCTAAAGATTAAAGATACATCCAGGGGTGGGATTCTACAGGTTTGGACCGGTTCTATAGAACCAGTTGTTATGATTCTGCACAGTTCAGAGAACCGGAAAATCATGTCCCTGGCTGGCCCCTCCCCTCCCTGCCCAGTCAGTCCTTATAGCACATGCACAACATCACTGATTGCATACCTCCCTGCCCAGTCACTCCTTAAGGTATTTCTTTCTTTTTACTCCCAACGATCAGCTGTTCCAACTATCAGCTGTGCTGGGATCCTGCTCGCTGTCTTACTGCTTCACCCAGGAGGCTTCCCTGAGGCCCGACGATCAGCTGTTCTGACTATCAGCTGTGCCAGGATCCCCCTTGCTGTCCTACTGCTTTGCCCAACTTGATTGTTATTGTCTTCTAAACACAGGAGGGATGGACTGGGCCCCTTCCAACTCTGTTATTCTGTTGCTCTTAATATGCACAACCTAAGACCATGTCTAACTATAGTAACATTTTCTCTGAGAGAAAGGAGAAATAATGATTTATTATTAGTGAAGAAAACAAATAAACTGTATTAAGACTGGCTTCGGTTACACCCTGTAAGGATAGGTGCGTGGAAATGACTACGCTGCAAGTACCAGTTAAGACAGGAGCACCAAAAACACACACAAAGGATCAAAAGGCTTAGAAGAAGCCCAGATTTGCTCATCAATCAACATTACAATTATTTATTTATACATTTCACCTAGGAAATATCACTTATCTCAGATGATTTTCTGCTTTGTATTGGTTGGATCTAAGAGACTAAGAGAGAAGAGACAACCAAGGAGAAAACCACACCCAACCCTCAATACTGGCAGATCAAGCTACTGTAGATGAACAGGGAGCAAACCCCACCTTCCCTCACATGGATGATGTTATCTAGTTGGGTCAGGAAATGTCTTCAAACCAACAACCCAGCTCAGAGAGTTCCAACCTTGAGCTACAGAGTTTCTCTTCTATTGGAGCCTAAGAATCCTATAGAGATGGCTCCTATAGTTTTTTTTAATTTATTTTATTTTTATTCATATTTATATCCCGCCCTTCTCCGGAGACTCAGGGCGGCTTACAATTTTTGGGATACAACCCAGTGTGCTCAGCAATAGCCTTCCTTCCATGGTATATGCCTGCTTATTACTAAGCGGCATTTTTACAAAGTCAGCTTATTGCCCCCAACAATCTTGGGTCCTCAGTTTACCTACCCCGGGAGGATGGAAGGCTGAGTCAACCTTGAGCCTGGTGGGATTCGAGCCTGCAATAGTTACAGGCAGCTGGAACTAAGTGCTAGGCTATTATCAGCCTGCACCACCAAGGTGCAGTGTAGGAGCAGAGCAGGAAAAGCTGGGGAGGCAGAGTTAAGAACATCATCAGCTTAGAATCCTTGTGTTCCCATGATTACCTTTTTTCTTCTTCTGCTGTCCTTGGCAAAAACCATGGTCCTTTTCATGGTGGACACCGATGAACCCAATATCCAGGCAGAGTAGATGGACTTTGAGATTTTTTTTTAAACAACCACCTTGGCCAAGAATTGGAGGGTGGAAGGATGTTTTGGATCTGTTCTTCTAACCCAACCTGGATGGGAAGGGGTAAAAACACATTTATTTAGGCAGTGAGATAGACGGTGCAAAGATTTGGTTGATGAATTAAACCAATCCACCCATCCACAAATTGACATTTGATCAGGAGAAAAAGAAACTGTTTGATTTGCCTCCCAATGAAATGTTAGTTCCAGGTAAGACACCTGGACAGGAAAGCATTTTTAGTGACTAAGACAGAGATGAACAATGCATAAATTTGATTAATCAATTAGATCAATCCATCCATCCATTGATTTTTCATCAGCCAACTTGGGAGAAAGAGAAACTGTTTAATTTGCCTCCCATTGAAATATTAGTGCCAGGTAAACAGTAGAGAGGAAGGGAGGGTTAAAAGCATTTACTTATTGACCAAGTGACCAAGGAAAAAAAACATTTTCTTAGCGACCAAGACCGTAAGATGGGCAGTGCCTAAATTTGATTAATAAATTAAATGAGTGCATCCATAAATTGATTTTCATCAGTCCGTTTGGGAAAAAAGAGAAACGGTTTGATTTGCCTCCCATTGACATGGAAGTGCCAGGTCAACGCCTGGATAGGAAGGGATTTTTAAAAGGACTTAGTGATTAAGGCAGGACAGTGGGTAGTGCCTAAATTTGATTAATAAATTAAAATAATAAATTAAATCGATCCAACCATACATTGATTTTCTTCAACCCGTTTGGGGGGGAAAAGAGACACTTTTTCCTGGACAGGAAGGGGTAACAAAAATGACTTAGTGATTAAGACAAGATGATAGGTCATGTCTAAATTTGATTAATAAATTAAATTGATCCATCCATAGATTGATTTTCATCAACCCATTTAGGAAAAAAAGAGAAACTGTTTGTGCCAGCTAAATACCTGGACAGGAAGGGGTATATATTAAAAAATGACTTAATAATTAAGACAGGATGATGGGTGATGCCTACATTTGATTAATACATTAAATCGATCCATCCATACATTGATTTTCACCAGCTCATTTTGGGGGAAAAGAGAGAAACTGTTTGATTTGCCTCCCACTGAAATGAATAGATTTGAAACCTGAAATATTTTTATTAGGAATGGTACCTGAAGATTACAGTAAAGAAAAAAACATATTTAATCATACCTGTATTAACAGCAGCTAGAATTGTATTTGCTCAGAATTGGAAAAGTGACAAGATACAGACAGAGGGAAAAGTAATTGAAAAAATATTTGAATGTGCAGAAATGAATAGATTAACATTGGAAATCAAAGAAAAAGAAGAATCTAAACATTACATGGTATGGGTTATATTTTATTTATTTTTTGATTTATTCTTATTTGATTTGTCAATTGCTTACAAGATAATAGGTATAAGTATAAACATAGTTATGAATACATGAAATGGATACATATAAGAAAAATAAAAAGAAACAATAGGACAGGGACGGTAGGCACAATTGGTGCGCTTATGCACACCCCCTACAGATCTCTTAGGAAAGGGGTGAGGTCAATAGTAGACAGTCTAAGGTTAAAGTTTTTGGGGTTTGGGGAAGAAACCACAGAGTCAGGTAGAGTATTGACCACTCTGTTGCTGAAGTCGTATTTCCTGCAATCAAGTTTGGTGCGGTTTACCTTGAGTTTGTATCTATTGTGTGCTCTTGTATTGTTATGGTTGAAGCTGAAGTATTCATTGACAGGTAGGACATTGCAATGTATGGTTTTATATACTATATTTAGATTGGACTGAAGGCAGTGTAGTTCTAGGTTTTCTAGGTCTGGAATTTTAAATCTGGTGGCATAAGGTATTCTGCAATGAGTAGTGGAGTGGAGAACTCTTCTTGTGAAATATTTCTGCACTTTCTCTACTGTGTTAATATCAGATACGTAAGGTGGGTTCCAGACAGATGAGCCGTATTCAAGTATTGGTCTAGCAAATGTTTTGCATGCTCTAGTTAGTAGTGTGTTATTACCAGAGAAAAAGCTACGTAGGATTAGGTTAACAACTCTTAATGCCTTTTTGGCTATGTAGTTACAGTGGGCTCTAGCACTTAGATCATTAGAGATGAGTACTCCAAGGTCCTTGACGGAGTTTGGATCATCAGCAAGGTCTTGACTATTCAGCTTGTATTTTATTTTCTGATTTTTTTTTTGCCAATATGCAAGACAGAGCATTTTACCAATGGTTAGAAAATAAAACAAATTAAAATGGATTAGATGCATATATAAAACAAGGAGAGAAGATTGTAAAACAGATACACTGGATATTACTTACACGAAAATGTGATTGTTGTTATATTGTTATAAAGAAGAGCATTAATTATAAACTGTAAGCACATGAAATATGGACCTAATCGACCCACGGTTGAAATGGAATGGATTTATTGTGTATAAAAAAAATTTTTTAAAAAAATTCTAATTAAAAAAAAATGAAATGAATGGGAGCGCCAGGTAAAAAAAAAAGCCTTCTCATCTGAGTCATGCCCATTCAGTGCCAAAGCACATGTCGCCTCTTATCGCTGGGCTTCTTGCCCACTTGAGATCCTTCTGCTGAATTCCAGGCCGGCTGGCAGACTCGCTGAGGCACCGGGTGACTCCAGAAAGTTGATAGGCACCTGTCTCCACCCCTTCGCCAGGTCACACTTCTCTCATCCACATTGCTGTCTTCTGATAAGACAGGTGTTCTCTGTGAAAGCTCTCCCCCACCTTTTGCCCCTGTGCCTAACAATCTTTCCTGTTATCAAGCGGCTAGCTGGCGCTAACTTGGCCCCAGGATGACGCAGGCCGTGTGGACATAAAGAAAGCAGGAAGAGATACCGGGCTGAGATCTGTGGCCAAGATGTCTGCAGGCGTGATGCTTATCTGGCCCCTGTGCGCTGCGGAGAAGGAGCGGCTTCGCTCCTTATCTCCCATTCTTCTCTCTTCCCAGGCTGAAGTCGCACATTCTTGTCAATTCCTGCTAAACAGGAAACTGGAGTTCATTTCGAGAGCGTTTTTCAGCTGGTACTCTCATTCCAAAGATCATTTCCCTTGAAATGCCCGGAAGCTAGGTCTGCAGCCAGAGTCGCCCCCTCTCTGAATGGACTAAAATATAGGCCGGGTCTGGGTGGGAATTAGATGATTGCAATCATTTGGTATTACTCCAACCCAAAGGAAAAAGATGTTGAGATTTTGGAAAGAGTGCAGAGAAGAGCAATGAAGAGGATTTAGGGCGCTGGAAGCTAAAACATATAAAGGAGGGTTGCTAGAATTGGGTATGTCTAATCTAGTGAAAGGAAGGACCAGGGGTGACAGGATATTATTTTTATTATTTATTTATTTATTTATTTATTTATTTATTTATTTATTTATTTATTTATTTTAATTACATTTATATGCCGCCCTTCTCCGAAGACTCAGGGTGGCTTACAATTTTGGGGGATACAACCCAATGCGCTCAGCAATAGCCTTCATTCCATTGTATATGCCTGCTTATTACCAAGCGGCATTTTTACAAAGTCAGCTAATTGCCCCCAACAATCTTGGGTCCTCAATTTACCTACCCCGAGAGGATGGAAGGCTGAGTCAACCTTGAGCCTGGTGGGATTTGAGCCTGCACTAATTGCAGGCAGCTGGAACTTAAGTGCTAGGCGTTTAACAGCCTGCACCATCAAGGCTCTTGGTAATCTTGGTTATTTATTTATTTATTGGATT
>CM019165.1:51471-79120 GCA_009733165.1 Naja naja
ACACTATAGGAAATGTTTTGGACTTCAGATCCCATTAGCCTGCTTTGCACCTAAAATCCAAGTCCCCCTTTTTTGGTGTTCTTGTGTTTTCCTTGCACTTTTCCTGCCACATTACAATCTTGCCAAATAGCCCTTGGTTTTATTGTGTTGTGCAAATATTGAATTTGTTTTTTTTTCAGTTTCTTTTGAAAACAAAAACAAAACAAAACAGGACTTGGTTTGCTGTGCTTTCCTTTCTAAGAATTCTGCTTAAATGTTGCAAAGGGAGGCATTTTTGATACATGATGTCTTAGCCTCCTGAAATCGACTCAAATTTGAAATGGTTTCCTCCTGTCTCTCGCTGGAAGAAATATCCTTCTGGGTTCAATTCCAAGTGGGGAAAAGGACACCAGAAACATGGAGGCTGTTTGGAAAGATGGCTTAATGGTGGCCAGGACCACATGGCTTCGAGCTCCAAAGTGAAAGGGATGATCACATGCTTCAAGATGTTGGGTGAAGGAAAAGAAGAAGGAGCAAGATGCCGAGAGACCCTTGGTTTCATACCTTCTGTTGGGCCCCACCTTAGTGTTTCCTGTTCCTGTGTAAGAAATGTATCCCACTGGCTGTCAGACCTCTAGGGGTCTTAGCTTGGACCCCATGGCTTCACCTGAATGCTGGCTGATGCAATCTTCCCAGGCCAGGTGGTGGAGATGGGTAGAGGCCTTTGTTATGTAGAATACCCTGGCCCAGGCCTTAACGGCCCGCCCATTAGCAAAGGTGCGGGGTGAGCTTCTGCTTCTGAGTTTCTGCTTCTCTTTTTAGGGGAAATATTCTGCCTTTTTAGTATATCTTAAAATATTTCATTTTCCCAGGAGAGGGGTGAGTGCTAACCTCCTACAGTCTTATTACAGGAATGCTTTGCTCTCTCCGTCACCCCTAGTTAAATGTTTTCAAAAGTCTGTCGATGGGACTCCAAACTCCATCATCCTGTGCCCAGCCGAGGGCGGCCTTAAGACAAATCCAGATTTTAGAAACCCCTTCTACAATCGATGGCACTCCAAACTCCATCACCCTACCTGTGCCAGCTGTATGTATGGGACACTGCTAAGGCAGATATTCAGGGACTAGCTATAACATAGGGCAGGGGTCCCCAAACTTGGCTACTTTAAGACTTGTGGACTTCAACTCCCAGAATTCCCCAGCCAGCATAGCTTACTCTCTTGTAATCCCTTCCTCTGCAATCTCTCTCCACTTTAGGAGATTAAGAGAGAGAGAGAAAAGCAGGCATAGCTGGCTGGGGAATTCTGGGAGTTGAAGTCCACAAATCTTAAAGTTGCCAAGGTTGGGGGCTCCTGGTATAAAGTCACATCTTCTTCAGGTTGATGTTCTTTGGCTTGAACTCAACCATCTAGCCTTCAAGTCCTTTACACCTTTGGCATACCTGTGGGACAGGATGTTCACCTCTGCCTGGGACTACAAAAACAGATCAAATACCAGGCCAGCTCCTAGGAAATGCACCCAAGAGACCTGGGCCTTCCCAGGGAGCAGTAGGCAGAGAGCAGAGCTCCAAACTTGGCTGTTGCAGGAAATGACAGACCTTGGAATCCAGAAATAAGTTTTATTTGTGCAAAGGTTCAGATTATTTTAGCCAGAGCTACATCTGAATGGCTCCCTAAAGATTTTACAGTTACTTTTATACACTCCAAAGGCTACAAACCACAGAAAAACCACTTGTCAATCATCCATTGGTTACTTTGAATTTCAGCTACCCCCCCACAGTTGCTGGGCGAAAGCTGGATTTCACAAAATCTTCCTAACCCACTTTACTTAAATCCTCTGACTTCTTGCACCTCCGTTTGTGGTTTTGTTGCAAGCAAGACCACATTTCCTGCTTGACAAATATGGGAATGACCGATGGGTGACCCTTTAATCTGGCACTTTCCATTAATACACACATTTTATTACACACATTCTGTAACCATTTATGTACTTGATTCCAAAAGTACATAAATGGTTACAGGAAATGTGCAACGGGAGATATACTTTACTCCAGAATTCTTTCTACTTGGAATTACAAAGGACATATCCGAAAGACATTTTTTACTTAATGATTCACATTGTTACCGCAGCAAGGATGGCTTTTGCACAAAACTGGAAAAAACTGAAACTCCACTGAAGCAGAAATACTAAGGAGAATCATTATGTGCGCGGAGATGGACAAATTGACTATGGAAATAAAAAACAAGGAAGAAATGGACTATTATAAAATATGGAACAATTTTTATGGATGGCTGGACAGGAGAAAGATCCAATAGCCTATCTTAAACTGGACTTGATGTACATTGGACAATAAGTGATATGAGCTTAGCAATACCTGTTCAAATTTAATGTATGTTTTGTGTGTGGTTATATGTTGTTTAAGTTTATGTTTGTCTGTTGTGATTATACAATAAAAAAAATACACACCTTTCATTATCAAGCAGAATCATATAATATCTCCATATATATTATATATATATATATATATATATATATATATATATATATGGTCTTGGTGTATTCGGGTCTTGTCCCGTGTAAGGTTGAGAATACCTTGGCAACGTTTCGACGAAATCTCATCCGTCATCTTCAGGCTGGTGTCTTCAGCTTCGTTCTCCTGGGAGAAGTGTGTGATCGTGGCTGTTTTTCCCTTTTAAACTCTAGAGTTGGATGTGTTGTTACTTTTTGATTGGTTTGTGGAGTTGATGTATGCAGATTGGATGGCTTTTTCCTGAGACCCTGTGTGGCTGAGGTGCTGGGTGTGTCTCTCAGCCTTTTGTGTTGTAACGACCTGGGTAATGGCTGTGTGATGACCTTCTGAGTTCTATTGTTGTGATGTCCTGGGTGTGGTGCTGTAATCTCCTGGGTCGTTGTCTGTGCTGCAACCTCCTGATGTTTTTGTGTTGTGATCTCCTGAGTTCTGTGATGTAGTATCCTGGGTGGAAGGCTGTGATGTGGCATTCTGGGCCTTGGTTTGGCTCCGAGTTTGAGGTCTGGCTATGTGTTTATAGCGTGTGTCAGTTTGCTTAGTTTGGGGTTGGAGGGGGGTGTAGCAGCTGGTGTTGCAGCCATGGTCTGGTTTCTGGATGGTGGTTGCCTTTCATCTGTGGCGTGGGCTTGGGTTTGAGTCTGGTGAAGGAGATTGGTGGTGGCATCATGTGTTATTTTGGGTCCGGTGTTGGTTTTTGTGGCTGGGACTCGTTTGTTGATTAGGGCTAGTTTCCAGATGTCTGGTAGGCGGGAAGTATCATCCCGTTTATTCATGTTATGGGGGTGTTTCTCTATTTCGATGGCTTCCCTATTATTCTCTTGTTGAAGTGTTCAGTATTGGAGATAAGTTTGGATCCCTCAAAATCAATTTCATGTCCTGTGGCTTTAAGGTGCTGGAAAAGGGAGGAAGTTTTTTCTTCTTTTCTGACTGCGTTCTTGTGTTCTGCGATGCGTGCATTTATTCTCCTGTTGGTTTGTCCAATGTATGTGGCTGGGCAAATTTTGCATGGTATTTTATAAACTCCTTGGTTTTCTAGCTGGATCTTGTCTTTGGGGTTTCTTAAGATGTTGGCTATTTTTTGATCAGTGCCAAAGGCTGTCCTGATATTGTGTTTGTGGAGAATTTTGCTGATTTTATCTGTGGTGCCTTTGATGTAAGGGAGGAGGGCGATGCCATTGTCCTGTTCTGTGTCTTGGTTTTTGGGGGGAGTCTCCCTTCGGATTAGGTTGGTGATTGTGCTTCTTTGAATCCATTGGACATTAATACGTTGTGAGGGTGTGTATTCGTATTAAGTCCATGATTCCAAAGAAGCACATCACCAACCTAATCTGAAGGGAGACTCCCCTCCCCAAGATACAGAACAGACATGGCATCGCCCTCCTCCCTTACATCAAAGGCACACAGATAATCAGCAAAATTCTCCACAAACACAATATCAGGACAGCCTTTGGCACTGATCAAAAAATAGCCAACATCTTAAGAAACCCCAAAGACAAGATCCAGCTAGAAAACCAAGGATTTATAAATACCATGCAAAATTTGCCCAGCCACATACATTGGACAACCAACAGGAGAATAAATGCACGCATCACAGAACACAAAACGCAGTCAGAAAAGAAGAAAAAACTTCCTCCCTTTTCCAGCACCTTAAGCCACAGGACATGAAATTGATTTTGAGGGATCCAAACTCATCTCCAATACTGAACACTTCAACAAGAGAATAATTGGGAAGCCATCGAAATAGAGAAACACCCATAACATGAATAAACGGGATGACACTTCCGCCTACCAGACATCTGGAAACTAGCCCTAATCAACAAACGAGTCCCAGCCACAAAAACCAACACCGGACCCAAATAACACATGATGCCACCACCAATCTCCTTCACCAGACTCAAACCCAAGCCCACGCCACAGATGAAAGGCAACCACCATCCAGAAACCAGACCATGGCTGCAACACCAGCTGCTACACCCCCCTCCAACCCCAACTAAGCAAACTGACACACGCTATAAACACATAGCCAGACCTCAAACTCGGAGCCAAACCAAGGCCCAAATGCCACATCACAGCCTTCCACCCAGGATACTACATCACAGAACTCAGGAGATCACAACACAAAACATCAGGAGGTTGCAGCACAGACAACGACCCAGGAGATTACAGCACCACACCCAGGACATCACAACAATAGAACTCAGAAGGTCATCACACAGCCCATTACCCAGGTCGTACAACACAAAAGGCTGAGAGACACACCTCCAGCACCTCAGCCACACAGGGTCTCAGGAAAAGCCATCCAATCTGCATACATCAACTCCACAAACCAATCAAAAAGTAACAACACATCCAACTCTAGAGTTTTAAAGGGAAAAACAGCCACGATCACACACTTCTCCCAGGAGAACGAAGCTGAAGACACCAGCCTGAAGATGACGGATGAGATTTCGTCGAAACGTTGCCAAGGTATTCTCAACCTTACACGGGACAAGACCCGAATACACCAAGACCTACATACCTTTACCCGTGAAAATCACGAAACATATATATATATATATATATATAAGTATATATATATATATATATATTAGGTCTTTTTGTGGTTCGGTCTTGTCCCGTGTAATTGAGAATACCTTGGCACAAGTTTGCGCCGAAATCTCATCCGTCATCTTCAGGGTGGAGCCTGAGAAGCGACAAAAAAGCTGAAGACACCACCTGAAGATACGGATGATTTCGTCGAAACGTTGCCAAGGTATCTGAATCTTCACTGGGACAAGACCCGAATACACCAAGACCTACATACCTTTACCCGTGAAAATCTACGAAAACAAATATATATATATATATATATATATATATATATATATATATATATATATATTCTTTCTGCCTTATAGCAACTTTAAGACTGGCGGACTTCAATTCCCAGAATTCCCGAGCCATCATAGCTGACTCTCTTGCAATCCCTGCAAATTCTCTCCACTTTAGGAGATTAAGAGAGAGAAAACAGGCATGGCTGGCTGGGGAATTCTGAGAGTTAAAAGTCCCCAAGTCTTAAGGTTGCCAAGTTTGGAGACCTCTGACATAAGGGGAGAAGGGAGAAAAAGAAACAAAATCAAAAGCAGCCTTGGTGGTGCAGGCTGTTAAATGCCTAGCACTTAAAGTTCCAGCTGCCTGCAATTAGTGCAGGCTTGAATCCCACCAGGCTCAAGGTTGACTCAGCCTTCCATCCTCTCGGGGTAGGTAAATTGAGGACCCAAGATTGTTGGGGGCAATAAGCTGACTTTGTAAAAATGCCGCTTAGTAATAAGCAGGCATATACAATGGAATGAAGGCTATTGCTGAGCGCATTGGGTTGCGCTCCAAACATTGTAAGCCACCCTGAGTCTCCGGAGAAGGGCGGCATATAAATGTAATTAAAAATAAAAATAAATAAAATAAGGGCAGAGGGGGCGAACCTGCCCCACTCACCCCATCCACCTGGCCTGGCCACCGGGCTGCTTCTTTCTCTCCCCCAAACTCCGCCAGAAATGAGTCTTTGGGACCCTGCAAGGCATCCTGCTCCAAGAGGCTGCACCGGCGTGACAAGGCCTTGGTGGCTCAGGCTGTTAATTGCCTGCACTTAAGATCCAGCTGTCTACAATTACTGTAGGCTCGAATCCCACCAGGCTCAAGGTTGACTCAGCCTTCCATCCTCTCGGGGCAGGTAAATTGAGGACCCAAGATTGTTGGGGGCAATTAGCTGACCTTGTAAAAATGCCGCTTAGTAATAAGCAGGCATATACAATGGAAGGAAGGCTATTGCTGAGCGCATTGGGTTGCGCTCCAAAAATTGTAAGCCGCCCTGAGTCTCCGGAGAAGGGCGGCATATAAATATGCATTAAAAAAAAAAGTTGGCAGAAGAACATACATAGGAGCCTGGAATTAGAATGACAGAAACCACCAAAGCAGAAGACTCTAAAAAAGCAAACAAACCCAAATGGATCTAATAAAACATAAAATAAATCTACTAGGGAAAGAAGAGTTGGCACCACTTAGAAAGAAATCAGAAAACTGCTGAAACAGAACAGCCCCGCCCCTCTCGCTTTTGCTTTTCGGTTTCCTTTTCGAGTTTCGTTTTCTCCGCCGGCAGCAGCTCAGCGCCGGCGACTTTTTGTTTTCCGCACATGCTCCGCCCCGCCGGGCAGAGTCCAAAGCAGGCAGGACCGTATAAAAGGAGGCGGTCTGAGCCGGCGAAGCCAGAGGTGGTGGAAGGTTTTTCCGTTTGTGGCTGCTGACGGAGCGAGAGCTCGAAACACCGACGGCTGAAGATGGTAAGAAGCGGGGTTTGCGCGCCTTTGCGGCGGCGCAGCCTGTCTGTCTGTCTGTGTGTGTGTGTGTGTGTAGATATAGATATGTAGATCTCTCCCTCTCTCTTTCTCTCTCTCTCTTTCTTTCTTTCTCTCTCTCTTTTTCTCTCTCCCTTTCTCTCTCTCTTTCTCCCTCTTTCTCTCTCTCTTTCTCCCTTTCTCTCTCTCTCTCTCTCTTTCTCCCTTCGGGGCTTCTCCAAGCGGGGCCGGGGTCCTCCTGGGGAAGGAGGCCGGATGGGGATGAGGGGGAGGGGTGAAGTCGCCTTCACAGCCCGGTTAAAGCGATCCTCTGTTGGGCGGTGAATATTAACATGATCCTCCGTTGCGCTTTCCCAGGCGCTGACCCTGACCGTGAAGCTGCTGACGGGCGAGGTCCATTCCGTGCTTTGCTCCCAAGACCGAACCGTCTGGGACTTCAAAACCCAACTGGGTCGCCAGAGTGGGGTGCCCCCCTATCAGCAGAAGCTGGCTTCCTCCAACGGGGCCCACCTGGACCTCCAGGACGTCGCCCCGCTCGCCAAGTACGGGCTGCGCACCGGCGACACTCTCCTGCTGATGGTGAAGAACGAGGAGCGCATTCCGGTTGTGCTGAAGAACGCCCAAAACCGAACCAACACTTACCACGTCCTGCCTTCCGACACGGTGGCGCGGTTCCGAGACCAGATCAGCGCGCAGGAGCGAATCTCAGCCGACCAGTTCTGGCTGTCTTACGAGAGCTGTACCTTGGAGAATGAGCGCAAACTCTCCCATTACAACATTTGTCCCGGTGGCACCGTGACGCTGAATCTACGTCTGAGGGGTGGGAGAGGATCTCCCCCGTAAACCACCTGGGTCCACCTGGGTCGAATTTGCTTGCCTCTCCCCTTCCCTCCGTCCCAATTTCTGTTTTGTTACCTTCCCTTGCAATCCTGTACCTTGAATCTAGATTTTTCCCCCATCCTTCTTGTTAGAAGAGAAGGGTTGTGTTATGTAAGTCCACCTGTATATCTGGGGTTATCTGGAAAGGGCTGTGAAATGAGTGCTTGACAAATTAAAACAAATTTTGTTTCCCAATAAAGACGGTCGTTCTTATTTCTGTTTGGGCTCAGTGTTTGAAGTAATTTCAAGTACTCATCCTTGGGTTTGGAATTTCCCTCTTGGGAAGTGATAGGGGTGTGATGGGACAGTATTTGAGGGGCTGCCACAGAGAGGAGGGGGGTCAGCTTATTTTCCAAAGCATTAGAAAGCAAGACAAGAAACAGGACAATTAACCCGAGGAACAGCGTGCCACCAGAAGTTGTGGGTTGTGGGTGGTCATTGGATGTTGCCTTCAGAAGTTACAGGGGCTTTTCATCACTGGAGGTTTTTTAAGAAGAGAGTGGACAGCCGCCAGGGTCTCCTGCCTGAGCAGGCGGCTGGACTAGATGACCTCCAAGGTCCCTTCCAGCTCTATTCTGGTTTGAAGTGGAGATGCAGACAGAACGTGAGCTGGTTGGGTTGACTTGGTAATACCACGACTGATTTTTATCAACCTGGAGAGGCTTGGACTTCGATCCCAACCTTCCTTCTCGATAGACTTTGGGGGCGGGGGTGTCATCACTGCCTGTCTCGTCAGTTTGATTTGTTTTGGGGTTGTTTTTTAAAATGCATTTTTATTAAAAGCTTTACAAAAGCTTAAAAGCTAACAAACAGAAAAGAAAGAAGAAAAAGCAACCCAATCTTTTCATCAAATATAAATAGAAGATATAAAGTTTTATCTCATGCTGTATGATGGCAAAAGAACGCACACTCTCTTCTAGTCAAAACCACAAATCATAAATGCCTTTTTCCCATATTGTGCAAAATCCCAAATTTCCAGGCAGCCATAAATGAAGGTATTGTTTTGTCTCTAATAAAAGAAATCGGTCTCTCCTAAATGGTGTCAAACTTCCATTTTTGAACATACATACAAGGGTCTCTTTGTAGAGTTGTTTTGAAGGATCTTTCCCATGTTTTAGACCTGGGATTGAAGGGGAGGGTTAACAAACCATAAAAGAGGGGAGGGTACCATTTTAACTTCCAACCATGTGCTGATTTCCTGAAGAGCTGTGTGGGGAGTGGGAGGGGTCTCCATTGCATCTGTTGGAACTATCCCTCTAAATTTTGACCCGGTCTTTTTCTCTTTCTCTGGGATCCAATTAGACCCAACTGGAAAGAAATTCAGTTAGACGGTTCAGGCTGAAATCATGTTGAAGGGAATGGCATTAAAATGGCAGGTTATTTGAGCAGAAGATAGGAGCCCAGCAATTGTGTGTGGGTTGTGCAGCTGTATCTGGGTAACTCTACTTTTGTATACAGTCAGACTGCCTGCCTGGATTGTGATGATAAAATCACAAAAAGACATCCGCTTTGCTTCTATTGTAGAACAGAACGGTAAATCTAGGATCTGGAGAAATTGTACATAGGGACCTTGAAGGTCTTCTAGTCTAGTCCCCTGCCCAAGCAGGAGGCCCTATGTACCATTCCAGACAAAGGACTCTTTCAAACTTTTCTGGAAAACCTCCAGTGTTTTACCCAAACTAGGAAACATCATCAGGGCTAGAAGAAAATGATGATGGAGGAGGAAGATTGTGCGTCCTTGTTGCTTTCTTAGCTTGGTTTTTTTTTTGTAGAAGTTTCATTACCCAAACTAGGTGACATCATCAGTGCTAGATGAAAATGGGGATTTCCAGGAGGGGGAGGACTGAGGTGTTGGTGCTCTTTGGACTTGCTTGTTTTTGTACAGATGTTTCATTTAAAAAATAATGATTTTATTAATTACACATTAAAACATTGGACACGGTGTGCAACTGTCCTGGCATCATCTTTGCCATACATACTAAAGTATAAAATTACATGTCTTATATACATTTATACACTTAGCCTATCCAGTATATATATTTATAAAGCAACGTAACATCTTCTGTACTGCTAATTTAATACCTTTTGTCTTGTCCATTATATTCAGTTGTAATTCCATACGTAACTTCAGCTGTCCATTCAACAAATCCTAGTTAATTTTTATTCCTCAGTCTCTTCTCTGCGTTCCACCATCGACAGAATTTATTCCCTATCTCATGATATTGTGTCTCACCTTTATTTTTAAATTCCAATGTCAGTTTATCCATTTCTGCACAAATCCATATTTTCTTTGTCACTTCGATTTCTAAGGGGATTTCTCTATTTTGCCATCGTTGAGCAAAAAAACACCATTCTTGCCGCTGTTATAATATATAATATTAGATAGGTCACCTCTTTACTAATATCTCTCTTTTGCGAGTCCTAGTAAAAAAATAGCTCTGGTTTCTATTCTGTTTTTGTACAGATGTTTCAGCATCCAAACTAGGTGACATCATGACTGCTAAGGGAAAATGGGGGGTTTCCAGGAGGAGGAGAAGGACTGGGGTCCTTGGTGTTCTCTTAGCTTGTTTATTTTGTTTTGTTTTTTACAGATATTTCATTACCCAAACTAGGTGACAACATCACATCACTAGCCCTGATGATGTTACTCAGCTGGGGTGATGAAACGTCTGCGAGAAAACCACCAAGCTCAGAGACCACCGAAGATTGTGCTGGGCAAGAGGATGTAGTGCAGTGGTGGGATTCAAAATTTTTTACTACCGGTTCTGTGGCTTGGTGGGTGTGGCATGGGAAGGATACTGCAAAATCCCCCTCCCCTCCCCACCCCACTAACCTGCTTTCCAGCTCCCTTCTCCTGTGCAGGGCAACCAAAGAAGACCCAGCTGATCAGCTGGGACTTGATGGGAGGCAGAGATGGGGTTGGTGGGGCCAGTCAGAGGCGGGATTGGCCGGTTCTACGAACTACTCAAAATTTCCACTACTGGTTCTCCAGAACTGGTCAGAACCGGCTGAATCCCACCTCTGATGTGGTGCTCTAGGATGGCACCAGAGGGCGATCCTGCCCCACGGATGAACTTGGGCTGTCTTGAGAATTGCGGGAGACAAAGGATCCCCCCTGGAACCTGTAAATCCTGCAAACCTTCTCTTGGGCGAGCCAGTGTAGTGGATGGATAACAGCCTCTTGCTCGGACATTCTCTCTCTGAGAAGCTACAACCCAGCACAATTCTCCCAACAACTTGTGGGGATGAGACCCCCTCGCCCGTAAAGACGTCAAGAGCCGGGGAATAGGTTTGAGTGCGTGTCTGTCTCCTCGCCACTCCCACAACAGAAGGGACGCGATGGGCTTTGGGAAAGTCTGGAGGGACTTCTGGAGTTACGAGACACCCAAAGTGATTGTGGTGAAGAACCCCAACCTGGGCATCATCTACAGGCTGGTCCAGCTTCTGATCCTGGTTTATTTCATCTGGTAAGCGTTCCCACCCTCCTGGTGGCGGGGGGCGCAGTATTCAAAGATGCCTTGGGGCAGATCTGGTGGTGTGTGACCCAAGGGACAGCTTGACGCGGGTACGTTAAGAAGATTTAGCCAAGGAAACACACAGGAGTACGTGACTTACGTGGGTATTTATTTAATATATAAACCGGCCTGGACTGAGGGGGGTGGCTTTTGTTTTACATGTTTTGTGGGTTGGGTTTTAAATATTTATTTGGTCTAATTAATTTGTTTTTTAATTTCTTTTAACTTTTGTATTGGGTGTTTTTATGTGAGCCGCCCTGAGTCCTTCGGGAGATAGGGCAGCATCTAAGACCAATTAATAAATAAATAATAAATAAATAAATATTGCATATTATTATATTAGATCCAGACCGCTGGGAGGAAAGAAGAAATGTTTGTCCCTAAAAGCAAAACCATTTGCTTTTAAAGGCAGGCTGCAGAGAAATGGGGGTACAGCAGATTTTTATAGGGGGAGCTTGAAATGTCTACGTGCCGATTCTAGGGCGACACGTGTGTTTGTGCGTGTGTAGGTGTTTATTCTTGTGAACATGCACGTCCTCTGGGAGACCTAGTTTAATTCACTCTGTTGGTGTTTGCAGACCTTATCCTTTGATATGTGGATTAGGTCTGGGTAACTTGTTTTTGGGGGGTGGCCTTGAGGAAGGGATTTTCTGCTTTAGGGCTGGTTGAGAAGTTGTCCAGGTGCCCCCGACGTCCCGCTTTTTGCCACAGGTACGTGTTTAGCAACCAGAAGGGCTACCAGGAGTGTGAATCCGGCCAGAGAGCTCCATCATTACCAAAGTCAAAGGGATCACCTTCTCGCAGCACAAAGTGTGGGATGTGGAGGAATATGTGAAGCCCCCCGAGGTGAGACCCCTCCCCCGAGAACAACTTCTCCAAGCAGTCAAAGGAGGAGCATTTGGGGAGTGGGTGGGAAAGGGGCCCCTTTACCTTGCTGGAAATACAAGCCTTGGTGGTATAAACAGAGGCATAGAATCAAAATCAGATGAAGTATTACTACCGCTTTATAAAGCCTTAGAAGACCACACCCTTCCTTCCTTCCCCTTCCTTCCTCTCTAATCGTTCCTTCCTTTCTTCTCTCCCTCCCTTCCCTTCCTCTCTTTCTTTCTAATCCGTCTTTTCTCTCCCCTTCCTCTCTAATCCTTCCTTCCCTTCTCCCCTTCATTCCCTTCTCTAATCCTTCCTTCCCTTCTCTAATCCTTCCTTCCCTTGCTCCCCTTCATTCCTTTCTCTATCCTTCCTTCCCTCCCTCCCTCTCCCTTCTAATCCTTCCTTTCCTCCTTCCTCCCTCTCTAATCCTCCCTCCCTTCCCAATCCTTCCTTCCTTCTCTCCCTCCTCTTCCTAATCCTCCTCCTCCTCCTCCCCTTCAGCTTCCCTTTCCGTTTCATTCCTTCCTCCGTAATCCTCCCTTCTTTCCTCTCCAACCCGTCCCTTCCTTTCTTCTTTCCCTCCCTCCTGTTCCCTTTTTCCTCTCTAATCCTTCCTTCCTCCCCTCCCCTACTTCCCCCCTCCCTATTTCCCTCCCTCTCTAACTTGGACCCATGACTGCAATGGAGATATGATATCAGCAGATCCCTGAAAGGAACCTTTGGGAGGGGTGAGGGTAAAATATATATTTCTGCTGATGGCTCCATAAGGTTGGTCCACATGGCTTTGAAAGGCCAGCTTGGGTGGCTGCCTTCACACCCACACACACCCCTCCTCTCTCCCCCTTGCAGGGAGGCAGCATCTTCAGCATCATCACCCGGGTTGAAGTGACCCCTTCGCAGACGCAAATGACCTGTCCGGAGGTAGGAACTGCTGGAGTGAAGCAAGAAGGCATCCCTTGGGAGAAGAGGGGTGGGCTCTAAACACCAACGGACAAGCTCTGCCTTTTGAGGGTTTATTCAGTAAAGTTTATACCAGTGATGGCTAACCTTTTAGTCGTCGCGGGCCGAAAGTGCACCCATAATGCAATGCATGTGCGACACCACGCCCCGCCCCTGCGCATGCACGTGCAACCTCTCTGTGCACACTGCGCGCCTCTGTGCACATGCATGCGACCCCCCCATGCACATTGCACACCTCTGTGCATGCGTGTGCAACCCCCGTGTGCCATGCGCATGACCCTGCCCCCTGCGTATGCACAGCAGATACCCGACAATCAGCTGGTTGGCGGGAGGTGTGCGCGCATGCACAGTGGATCTGTTCTGGGTGATGGCTCGCGTGCCAGCAGATATGGCTCTGCATGCCACTTCCAGCACGCGTGCCATAGGTTCACCATCACGGGTTTCTACTCTTGGTAAAATAATGTCCTGGGGAGTTTCTTTTCCTGGATTCGCCAACTGGACGGTGGACTGTCTGGCATCTTGACTGACCACCAACCCCTCTCCTGTGTCTTATCTTCTGCAGAACCTGAGGGCTTCCTGCACTTCGGACCACGAATGTGCCACGGGTGAGGTGGAGGTGCTGGGGAACGGTGAGTAAGGGGTAACCTCAGGGGTGGGATTCAATTGGTGTAACAACCAGTTCGATGAATGTGCGCGCATTTCAAAACCGCCCATTTTTTCAGCTGTAAAACTTACCTTTTGCTGCAGCCCCGGTGAGTGAAACAGCTGAGTCATGGCTGTTGCCGGACGAATCAGCTGGGCTGCAAAACAGGGAAATATAGGACAGACTAGGACAGGGGTAGATGGGCGGGGCCAATCGGCAGAACTACCGGTTCCCGGAACTGGTCCGAACCGGCTGAATCCCACCCTGGATAACCTCTTCTCATGTCCACGACACTCAGTAGCCACCAGTTTGCCCGTCCTTTGTGACAGTATGGAGACAGCAATGCCCTAAAGCAGGCGTCGCCAACCTTTTAGAGCTCAGAGACCACCAAACTCATAATTTTAAATCCCGCAGACCCCTAATATGAATTTTAACTGACAGTGGCTTGCTGACATTGGTGGGAAAATTAGTCCCATATTCCAGAGCTGCCGTAGTCACAGGACTGGCCCTTTGGTCATCCCGGAGCAGTTGCTCCTCCAGTCCACGGCAGGCCGGTGCACCCAGGTGGAGGAACAGCTGCTCCAGGATGACCAAAGGGCCAATCTTGTGACTACGGCAGCTCTGGAATATGGAACCGACTTTCCCACCAATGTCAGCAAGCCACCCCGGGGCGGATTTCTCTTCCCCGCCATTGGTCTTATCTTCCAGTTCCAGCTCATGTAGCTCTACTCAAGGTAAGGTTTGCGCTCGGCCGAAGGGTGGGGGCCAGCAGGTGGGCGGGCCATGTGGGCGGCGCAGCCTTGTGTTCCCGCGCAGCCTGGATTAATTGCTTTGGGAGGGAGTGCTTTGGGGGAGGACATTTCTCTGCGGACCACCAAAATTTTCTCATGGACCACCAGTGGTCCCCAGCCCATCGGTTGGCGACCACCGCCCTAAAGCATAAAAGCAGAGGCAAAGGGGAGATTGGCTCTTTTTGTCATTGTTGTTGTTCTGCAGGAATGAAGACGGGGCATTGCGTCCCCTACAACTTCACCCAGAAGACCTGCCAAGTGATGGCCTGGTGTCCTGTGGAGAACGGGGCGACATTCAGGTAATACGGGACATGGAGACAAGATGGCCTCCAGCCCAACTTTACCCAGACTGGTGTCTTCAAACTGGAGTAAGAAACTGGGCTCGCGTAGCACACCAAACCCACGGATTTATTTTAACTAGGTTTGGTGAGACGCAATGGCCCAGTTCACATTCTGTATTAAGTCATAATCTTTGGCTCGCAAACCACAATGGCTGGATGATGTAGTCAGATCAAAGAAATGTGGGTCTAGATCAATCCCAGGACAGTTTGGAATGCATGTGAGTGTCGAGTGCATTTCTGGCAAGCGGATGGATATTCCACGAACTGGAAGGATTTTATCCATTTGCAAAAATCAGCAGAGCACATCTGGCAAAGTTAGCAAGGAAGCCAAAAGGGCTTGTGGGCATTGGTCACTTGGCATTGCCTATGGTCAACTTTGTTTTATTTCTTATCCTCTAAGTGAAGGCCTGAGGCTAAGCCTGTGTCCTGACCCAGGCTTCCTAAACCATAATTACACACACACTTATTTTAAAAACAAGAACTTACTTTATTGCAATGCTGGGAATGGTTTTCATTCCCAGCCGGAATTAATCTCAAACAATCCCCCAAGATAAGCACCCACCTTTCAGTTCTGTGAAGTGCTGCCCAAAACAGAAGTATAGAACTAGAAAAGAAACCAACCGAAGTACCCAAAAACCCAACTGAAGTACAAAGAGTTTCAAGGACAACTCGGAACCGATCGAACAACTTTGCTTCCTGCAAAGGTTTCATCACCTTTGCCTGTCCTTTATACCTTAGGGGAGGGGCAATCACCTCCCAGACTTACTCCCGAGTCGTCCCTTTTGTTTCAGCTGCTCTTGCCTTCTAGCAGCTCTGCACACACGCGCCCTGGGAACAGGCTCCCCTGGGTCCTCTGCCTCGCTGCTGCCAGACTCCGGAGGCTCTGGAGGCAGCAGCCCACTCCCAGATGGTCCTGGCCCCATCCCTGCATCGGATGCAGGACCCTCGTCCAAGTCCTCCCCAGACTCCCGGGCTGGTCCCCGCTCATCCCCATTGTCCAATTCTGCTGCCGTCTGCACCGGCTGCCGGTGAACCACAACAGCCAGGTTGTAATCATATAGAGAGAGTTAGGAAGGAAAGCATTTCTGCACTTGGACTTGGACAGAAAAATGCAGATTTCTGGGCCCCCGCTAGCTATGCCTCCATCTTAATGTGGCTTTGCTTTTTTTTCTTTTTGACTTCCTAGTGAGAGTTTGGCAGCAATGGCGCCAGAGTTCACCGTCCTGATCAAGAACAGCATCCATTTCCCTCGCTTTCATTTTTCCAAGTAAGGACGTAGTGGACGATCCCTTAAACCTGAGCCAGCCGTGTGCAGCGGCAGCCAAGAAAGCTAATACGATCCTGGGTTGCATAAACAGAGGCACAGAATCAAAATCACGTGAAGTATTAGTACCCCTTTACAAATCCTTAGTAAGGCCACAGCTGGAATTACTGCATCCGGTTTTGGTCCCCCCACATTACCAAAAAGAGGCTGAGACTTTGGAAAAAGTGCAGAGAAGAGCAGCTAAGGTGATTTAAGTGCCTGGAGAGTCAAACATACGAAGAACGGTTGCAGGAACACGGTATGGCTGCTTTAGAGAAAAGAAGGACCAGGGGGGTGACATGATAGCAGTGTTCCAGTATTTGAAGAGGGGGTTTCAACTTATTTTCCAAAGCATCCAAAGCATCAGAAAGCAAGAAACAATGGATGGAAACTAACCAAGGAAAGAAGCAACCTGAAATTCAGAAGAAACGTTCTTAACAGTGAGGATAATTAACCAGTGGAACAGCCTGCCACCAGAAGTTGTGGGTGCTTCATAACACTGGAGGTTTTTAAGAAGAGGCTGGACAGCCACTTGTCTGAAATGGTGAATAGAACAGAATATAGAATAGAATAGAATAGAATAGAATAGAATAGAATAGAACAGAACAGAATTCTTTATTGGCCAAGTGTGATTGGACACACAAGGAAATTGTCTTGGTGCAAATGCTCTCAGTGTACATAAGTACACTGTGAGCATATGTACATAAATCAGGCTTATAGTGGTAGAATAGTAGAATAATAATGGAATGGAATGGAATGGAATGGAATGGAATAGAATAGAATAGAATAGAATAGAATAGAATAGAATAGAATAGAATAGAATAGAATAGAATTCTTTATTGGCCAAGTGTGATTGGACACACAGGGAATTTGACTTGGTGCAAATGCTCTCAGTGTACATAAAAAGTAAAGATACATTCGTCAAGAGTCGAGAATCATCAGGTACAATAGAATATAGAATAGAATAGAGTATAGAATATAGAATAGGCTGGACTCGAAGACCTTCAAGGTTAGGTTTCTGGCTAATCATCCTGGTTTGTCTCTGCTCTAGAGAGAACATCAAGGACAACAGTGATGGCTACCTGAGGAACTGCACTTTCAACGAAACCACAGATCTTTACTGTCCCATCTTCAAGCTGGGCTTTATTGTGGAACAGGCAGGCGAGGATTTTTCCGAACTGGCTCAAAAGGTTACCCTCTTATTTTGGCCATGGCAGTTTGTCTCATTACTGTGATAGGCAGGGAGGTCCCTATGTTTGGGGTGTTGAGGGGCAGGGAGAGGAAGGGGCGGTAGTCTAGGCGCTAGTCTAGCTGTGGGAAAACCCAGGTGCTAGTTCTCAGTCCCAGGAGCCAGCTGGATGACCTTGGGTTGGGCCACCCCCCACCCCCCTCAGCCAAGCCTGGTGTGGTGGTGAAGGTGTTGGGAGGATCCCTGGGTTCAAGCCTTCCTAACAAGGTCCCTTCCAGCTTGATTCTGGCTCTGCTTTTGCCTTGCAGGGCGGTGTGATCGGCGTGATCATTAACTGGAATTGCGACCTTGACCTGCCGGACTCTGAGTGCAACCCCGATATTCCTTCCGCAGGCTGGACCCCAAATGGACTCAGGTTTCCTCTGGCTACAATTACAGGTAAAAAAAAAAATTCGCTGCTTTTTTTTCTGGAAAACCAAGAAAAAAAGGCCTTTTGGGGTTTCATCTTTGATTTGTCAGGGCGTGTTAAAGAGTGCCAAGGCTGGCCTCCAGCTTGCTTCCCCATCGCAACCTGTCAGCCTAAGGTATTTGCAACTTGGGGGAGGGAGGACAAATTGGAATTTGTGCATGTGTGTGTGTGTGTGAATCCATGCTGTGCCGGGCAAGGAGGAGGCATCGCTTCAGCTCAAGGCCAGCTGAAAGTATGCAGAGATGGAGAAGCCACAAAGAAACTCTGTTCCCAAAACAAGATAAGTACTGCTTAATTGGACACTGCCCAACTGCAGGGCTGGGGGGGAAGCGGCCAAGGGAAAGGGAAAAGATAACCACAGTGAAGTTTTCGTGCCCCGTTTGCGAGATTCTGCTTCTCTTTGTAATCATTTATTGCTCTGGTAAAACAGCCTCTTGGGTGAAAATCTCAGGCCAGCAGTCTCCTTTGGCTAGCTGGCCAAGCGGGAGAATAAAATCAAAATTGTGCAGGTGTGACAATCGCCCTAAAATGCTGGCTTTTCCCGATTCCCTGAGCTTCCTGCTTGTTTTCCAAGACAGGAAAAGTAAATCTGGCCAGTTGGAATGACTGCAGAGAGGAGCTTCATAGAAACAGCCAGCCAGATAACAGAGAATCAGAGTTGGAAGGGACCTTGTAGGTCATCTAGTCCAACCCCCTGCCCAAGCAGAAGACCCTATCCGAAAGCTGTGTTTTTAATCTTTGGATTAAAAAAATAACAACAACACCCCAACTGCCAGATCGCCTTTTTAACCATCTTCTCAAGCCAACCCCCTCAAAAGAAGCTGTTCTCTTTCTGGCGCCACCCGTAAAAGTTAAACCATCAGATCTGGAAAAAAAGAAAGAAAGAAAACCCACCACACTCTGCTTTAATTCTCCAGATTTGCAAAGTATTATCAGCACGGTGGACAAAGCACACGCACCTTGTTCAAAGCGTACGGAATCCGCATTGATGTCTTAGTGCACGGGCAGGTAAGGGCCACGCCGAGTTTGTAGCGATGGAGTTAATGGGCAGTTGGCCTTGGGGGAAACAAGGTCCGGGTTGCAGAGATCGTGGCTGAATTGCTGACCTAAAGGTTTTGTTGGGTCTCCCTCCTTTAGGCTGGGAAGTTCAGCCTTATCCCAACCATCATCAACCTGGCCACAGCCCTCACATCCATCGGAGTGGTGAGTAGCGCAAGGGGAAAATAACGGGGACCCACAATAGTTGCTGCTATTGTAACCTTTGCGTGCCCACGTTTGGTGGGCGGGAAGGAGGGCTGAGATGGGTTCAATACTGACGTTAGCTGCCTGATGCAAGTATAAAGGAAAATTGGGAAGCAGGCTGTGCAATCTGATGAAGTGGTAGCTGACACGGGCACCGTAGTTCTCTATAGGCAGAAATGAGGGTAGTGGGGCTGAGGCTGTAGGAAAAGAGGAAACGTATGCCTAAGGTATGTGTAAAAATAGCCATGTTGTAACACTGAGTTAAAGGAATGGAAAACTGCCCATTGCTAGGACGGTATGGACAGACTCCGAAAATCGTGCGAGTTGTGGTTGTCAGGGGGGTACAAAAGACAAAGTTGACGAATGGGAGTGTGAGAACATTCATGAACTGGCAGGGACATGGGCTGCATTGGTTGCCGGTTGCCCTCCGGGTGCGATTCAAGGTTCTGACGTTAACATTCAAAGTCCTTCATGGCACGCCTCCGGGGTACTTGCGGGAGCGTCTCCTGCCGATATCAAATACCGGTCGCCCTGTGCGAGCACACAGGTTGGGACTCCTTGGTTGCCGTCCATACGACAATGTCGGCTTGTGACTCGGGGAAGGGCCTATTCTGCATCGGCCCCGCCTTATGGAACCAGCTACCCATTGAGCTCGGCTGGCTCCCGATCTCTCCTCTTTCGGGCGATCTAAAACTTGGTTGTCTTTACAGGCTGGGCTGGACTGGGGGAGAGGGTGGGTTTTAAATTCAATTTTAATTCGGTTTTATAGTTGTATTTTGGCTTGTTTAGTTTAATTTCTTTTAAAATAATTTATTGTTCTGTGTTTTTTATCTGTGAGCCGCCCCGAGTCCTTTTTGGAGAGTGGTGGCATACAAGTCAAAATAATAAATAATAAATGGGTAACAAGGTCAGCCGATGGGAGCTGAATTGGGGGCTGAGGCTGGAAGGAGTCTGGGTGTGGCTTTGCTCTGAAACTAATCTGCTCTTAGCTCTGAAGCTGCGGCCTGCATAACATTGGAAGAATCTACAATGGGTATTGTACATTTTGCTCACGTCATTATGTATATGAAGAAGTCAATGAATCCTGCTGAATCGGTCACCGGTGTGTGCTTTCTGGAAGTGATTTCTGCAATAAATTCCAACAGGGGAGGTTGCCGATCGGCCGCGAGCCGTCCCTTTCGACTGCTTGTCCGATCGACCCTCACATGCAACGTGGTGTAAACGCCTACCGCAAAGGCCTGGCGTTTGCTCTGCTTTTGAATTCTTAATAAACCTCTGAACCCTAAAGTCAGGCATTTGTTGGTGTGCTGTCTGTTCTATTTTTATTAAATGCAGCTATGCTCAGTCAGGTTTTCCCCCGACAGTAACAAGCCTTGGGGTGTCCCTCTTCGTGTTACTCATGATAATCTCTGCCCCCCCCCACTTTTCTTTGGCAGGTGTCCTTCCTCTGTGACTGGATATTGCTGACGTTCATGAATAAGAACAAGGTGTACAGCGCCCGAAAGTTTGACCAGGTATGGTAGCAGCAGCTGATCAGACCCTTCATATTTTGGTCTTCAAAATAGGCTCCCATGTACCAGGCTGGTTCATGGACGTAGACCAGTAAGAAGGACAGGCAATCACGATCGCCCAAGAACACAACCACGCCAGGGGATGCCAAACTGGGAACCTTTTTTTCCCCATAACAGCTGGCTGGCCAAGGAAAGTCTTGTGACGTCACCAAGTTCAGAACATGAAAAGGAGCAGGGGTGTTGTAGGGACTCCCTTCTCTCAGAAAGCTGCTCCATCAAGTCATGTTTGAAGGGAAAAGCAGAACAATAACAGAATAAGACAGTTGGGAGGGACCTTGGAGGTCTTCTAGTCCAACCCCCTGCCCAGGCAGGAAACCCTGCACCACTTCAGACAAATGGATATCCAACCTCTTCTTAAAAACTTCCAGTGTTGGAGCATTTACAGCCTCTGGAGGCCAGTTGTTCCACAGATTAATTCTTCTAACTGTCAGGAAATTTCTTCTTAGTTTTAAGTTGCTTCCCTTCTCGATTAAGTTTCTCTGCCCACAAATGCAGGGGATTGTTTTAAAAAGCCATCAGTGCACACCAGATACTCACTGGGTTTTCCTTTCTCTCTGGCCAGGTATCCAAAAGTCCAGAGGCTTCTGTGAAAATTGAATTCAGGGCCACCAATTTTGTCCCCCAAATGTTCTCGCTGGAAGACCCCCAAGGACCCCAGCAACCTCTCAGCCCCTAGACTTCTACTTTCCATCCAATCTGCCTGGGTTATATTTGCGTCTGATGAATAACAGAATTGGAAGGGACCCTGTAGGTCATCTAGTCCAACCCGCCCCATCCAAGCAGGAGACCCTACTTGGCCTCTTCCCAGGACAAACTCCCTCCACCAAGCATGCTGTCAGAGCTGCCAGGGGGCTCCTATCCTCACCAAATCCATTTCCTGAATCCATTTGCTCTCCCATCCCCTCTGCGAGTTACGAGAGAAGAGAGAATTAACTAATCCAGGTTAACTTCATTATTAAGTAAGCTTTTGTGAGAGGCACAATAATGCCAGGCTGCCAGGCGGCTACCAGATTCCTTCTGATTTGGGGCTGTGCTGGATTAACGTGGCTAGCATGCAAAAGAGATATTTTTCGCCCTGGCTGAAGACAAGACTCTTGTTTTACCTCACGATCCATTTTGGCGACCTTCCGACAAGCCGGATTTGCTTAAGAACCGTGTTGCCAACATAACAATGGCGGTGATTCACTCAACGGACATGGCAAGGAGAGTCATAAAAAGGGGCAAACCCACAAATGTCTCGCTTAGCAACAGAAACCCTGGGGCTCAGTTGTGGCCGTAAATGGAGGAATACCTGAGTGGGAACTAGTTAAACCTGAAGGATGCTGTCTCTGTATTCAAGGAGTCCAGAAACGCTGAAAATAAAATCGCAAGTTTCATTCTCCTTTGGAATCAAAGCTCTCTCTTCTTTTGATCCCTTTCCTGAGCAAAGAAGCACAGCGGGCCAAGTGAGCAAAAGATAATTGAATCAGGCCATTTACACAATCTAATTAGTTGCAGGGGGAACAGCCAGCTTCTGGGAAGCTCAGACACTGGAGAGCTGCCTTTATCTACTGTTTCCAAAGGGTCAATGCCGCCCCCCCCTTGCATTGGGGGGGGGGGGAGAAAGGCACTGTGGAGCCAGGCTGATTGGGGTTGGCAGAGTCCCAATGGCGAAGCGCCAACTGACGCCGGCGGATGGCACTTTGCAGGAAACAGATACCACAACCAGAAGACTTGTGCTGTTTTGCAGGCCAAGGGCTTCACTCTGTCTCGAAGCGACACGCAGGAAAAGATGTGGGATTAAAGCCCCCAAAACCGAGCACAGCTGGGACAAAAAACTCATTGGCTTGAACGAGGGCTTCTGTTCATTTTATAGCAATAGCACATAGACTTATACACTGCTTCCCTGGTCTTTACAGCCCTCTCTAAATGGTTTAGTCAGCCTCTTGCCCCCCCCCAAAAAAAATCTGGGTCCTCATTTTACCCACCTCGGAAGGATGGAAGGCTGAGTCAACCTTGTACTGGTCAGGATCAAACTCCTGGCAGTTGGCAGAGTTAGCCTGCAATACTGCCTTCTAACCACAGTTCCACCACGGACGGAAGGAAGGAAGGAAGGAAGGAAGGAAGGAAGGAAGGAAGGAAGGAAGGAGGGAGGGAGGGAGGGCAATAGCACTTACTTTATATACCGCTTCCCAGTGTCAGCCTCTTACCCTCCAACAATCTGAGTCCTCATTTTACAGAAGGATGGATAGCTGAGTCTACCTTGAGCCGGTCAGGACCAAACTGCTGACAGTCGGCAGAGTTAGCCTGCAATACTGTATTCTAACCAGTGGGAAGGGAGGGAGGGGAGGAAGGAATAGCAACAGCCCTTAGACTTACAGACCGCTTCGCAGTGTTTTTACAGCTCCCTCTAAGCGGTTTTTACAGAGTCAGCCTCTTGCCCCCAACAATCTGGGTCCTCATTTGACCCACCTCGGAAGGAGGGAAGCCTGAGTCAACCTTGAGCCCGGTGAGCTTTGAATTGCCAAATTGTAGGCAGCCAGCAGGCAGCAGAAGCACCCTGCAGTACTGCACTCTGACCAGTGCGCCACCGTCGTTATTTTGCCACTGTGAAAAATGATGACCTGGTAAGCAAACGTTCATCCAGATCTGGAGGCTGGGCCCAAAGCTGTCCGGAAACAGGCGGGAGTCTGACCCCTCAAATTGTGCCAAGTCATGGGGCTCTCTAACACAGGCCCACGGGGCTGGAGTCAACATTCACGCAGCTCCTGTAGGTACCTTGTGCTGCCACCATCTTGTCGCACCGTTGCTAGGGGGAATTCCCTATTGGCGAACAGGTCAAGGAGGTCTCTAAAAGAAAACATCCTAGAACAGGGGTATCAAACTGGGTTTCTTCGAGGGCTGGATTGGCATCGTAGTTCTCCTCCACAGGCCAGCCAGGGGGAGTAGAAGAGACGGATGTTTTGGCCAGCAGAGTGCTGCAGGGGGCCGTCCATGTGCCCCCCTGCGCCCTGTTTGGGCTTCCAGAGGCACCACTGGTCCTTCGCTGTTTGCAGGCCAGCCTCGCGGGCCAGATTTAAGCACCCCCGCGGGTTGGACCTGCCTCACAGCCCACCTGTCTTAGAACATGCCATAGTCCTGTGATAGTGAACCTATGGCACGCGTGCCACAGGTGGCATGCAGAGCCATTTGTGCTGGTATGTGAGCCCCAGCCAGACTTACCTACACTTCCCGGAAATACCAGGAGTGCCGAAACGGCCCTGTTTTTCAGCCTCCAAAGGCTGCAGAGGCTTACCTCAAACCTCTGGGAAGCCCAACAAGGCCTCAAATGGCCGAAAATCAGCTGGGAGGTGCGTGCATGTGCAGTACAGGTAAGGGGGAGCGTTGCGTGTGCATGCGTAGGGGAGGGCGGGCGCATTGCAGTGTGGGTGCCGGCACATGCAGGCTATTGCCCGTGCACGCGCTTTTGGCACACCACGACAAAAAGGTTCGCCATCACAGCCACTGAGAGCATCAGAGAGGATGGCTGAATTTGCAAAACTTGCCATTTAGGTGGCTAAATCCAAGCTGGGTTCAGCACATTGTGGAGAGCCCAACTTAGCAGCTGGTAAGAAGAACCTGGCCACTCAACCTAGAATGAAGGGAAAAAATTCCTGACAGGGCGAACAATTAATCAGTGGAAGGAGCTTACCTCCGGAAGTCGCGGGCGCTCCACGACTGGAGGTTGGCCTTGGTCCCAAACAGGCCCAGGGTCCCCTGCTTGAGGCCTGCAAGGTGCCTTCCCAAGCTGCTAATCCCAGGCTGAGCCATCAGGCTGTTTGCTTCTTTACTGCGGGTTATCTGCTTCATTCATTTGGATTTAGGCGGGGTCAAATTTATTTATTAAATATATTGGCAAAAGCCGGCTTGAAAGCAAAAGGATTCTTTACAGCGCAAACTTTAAAAACAAAAAGCAAGAACAAAAACAGCGTTAAAATCTGGGCCCCCCAAAAATTAAAAAATGCCCCCATAATCCAAAGTTTGCTCCGGGTTTGCAAGGAAGGGGCACCCCAAGACTCCTTGCATTTCCGTGCTGAGTTTCATGAGGCAAACCAGCCTCATTCTTGACAGAGACACCATTATCTCTTCTCTTTCTTTTTCACAAGGCCTTAACTCTCCTCTCGATGTTTCCACGCAAGGCAGGACAACCTTAAGGCTGGCAGGTTTTGCTCCCCGGCGTGAAACCTTCCTCGCCAGCTGCCTACGCAAGCGGTTCTCTGCTTAAGGATTTCACAGCCAGGCCGAGAAGGAGAACTGGACACCTTGGGTGTTGCTTCTGCCCGAAAGGATGAGGGGGCTCCTCTCAGGAGAGAAGCTGGGGATTCATTTGAAGCAGCCACTGAACGTTCTCCAGCAAGTGGGCCATCCCGTAATGCCGAGCGATGCCGTGGAAAACCTTCAAATGATCCAGGAAGCTCTGGTTACGGGAGGAAAGAGAGAGAGAGAGAATGAAGGGAAGGTGGGAAACCCTCCAGCAAGAGACTGAGAAGGAAGGGGGAAGGGGCTTCACCCATGGGGGAGGACAGAAGTCAAGGACCTGAGGGAGGGAGGGAGGGAGGGCCTTGAGTCTACCTTGGTGGGTAGCAGGAGGTCAAAGTCCCCGGCACAACTGCAGTATACGGGCATGTGAGTATCCTTAATGCCTTTGCATTTCAAGCACACCTGAAACACTCAAGACACAAACGAATTAGGCTCTGCTTCAGATCTCTCAAGAGAACTTTGCAAAGTCTGCAGCAAGTTCAACACCCTCAAACCCTCAGCACGGACCAGAGGGCTACGGTCCATATACCCTGTACCCCAGGGCATAAAATGTCCAACCGCTGAATCCCAGTCGCTGGGCTCAAGCAGCCCCAAATGCTGTGATTTGTAGATTTGTTATGGCCTGGCACCTCCTCGCTCATTGTCTATGGAGACTCGCCGCCATCCAGGTCATTTTCAGTTTCATTGCAGACATGTTGTGCATTGACAATAAACCTTGGATTGATGGACGGCTGTCCCAAAGGTGCTTTTTGCTCCAAGAGGCAACTTTTCTTTGAAGACATTTTGCTTCTGATCCAAGAAGCTTCTTCAGCTCTGACTGGATGGTGGGGAACGGAAGGATTTATAGTCCTTGCAGACAGCTGGTCATTTGCATCCCTTTTAGAGAGCCATTGAGGCCACTTGAAGATTTGTCTACGTCTTCAGGGTCAAAGAAGCCATCCATGTCCAAATTGAACAGCCCTCCCTCAACAGAGGGGGAGGGATATGACATCATCTATCTCCAGTCTACAACACAGTCCTTTCACCAGTTCCATTTGCATCACTCAGGTGACTCTGAGGACATAGATAAAACCTGCAAGTGGCCTCAATGACCCTCTAAAAGGATGCAAATGACCAGCTGTCTGCAAGGAGTATAAATGTCTATGGAGATTCTCAGTCGTCCGAGTCATGGTTGTCCCCAAGGTTCTTTTTCAAGAGGCAACTCTTGGTTTTCTTAGAAGCATCTTCATATTTTACACCTCCAAATTCTCCTCCTCCTCTCCCCCATCCTAAAACAGGGCGATGGTGATGGAGTTTAAGGGTGGAAAGAAACGTGGTTTGCATATTACAGAATATCTGCTATTCCGCCTCGCAGGACCCCTTGCTAAACGTGGATTTTGTCCAGGGCGAGTCGTATTTCATAGAAGTCCGCCCAGGGGGAGCAATGACCCCACCCCTCCTCACCAGATCTTGCAGGGTGAAGGCCATCAGCTTCTTCTGCAGGGCTTCGACCAGGGCCATCTCAATGGCGTCGGAATCGTATTGAGATTGGCAATTGGAGCACAGCCAGCTGGGCAGCAGAGAGTCGTCCTGCAAGAGGGGAAGGAGGACCATGGGTGGGCTTGGAAGGAGAAAAGAGGGGAGGGGGTTTGCACTGCAATGGACGAAGAGCCAGGGAACGAGCGGGCAACAATGCAGCGGTGCCCAATCTTTGTGGCTTGGGGACCTGGCGGAGGGAAACCGGGCTGCACGAGTGGCAGGCCAGTGAGCATGCGTGCAGCTCCACTTGAGCCAGTGGAGGGCTGGCACGCACACGCATGAACACGCAGCTCGGCTTGCAAAGTGGAGTTGTGCACACGCGTGCACATGCGCCGGCCTGCCACTCGCAGAACTTGAGTTGCACGCACGCCGTTCTGCTGCTTGCGCAGCCCGGTTGCAAGCAGGCCATGGCCCAGTAGTGAGTTGTGGACCCCTGCAGTAACGGATGGGTGAGTCTTAGTGGACAACCAGATAAATAGGAGCCAGCTGTGTGTGGCGGCAGCCAAAAAAGCCAATGCAATCCTAAGTTGCATTAACAGAGGCATACAATCAAAATCAAGGGAGGTACTAATCCCACTCTGTAAAGCCTTAGTAAGGCTACACCTCGAGTCCTGCATCCAGTTTTGGTCACCACACTATAAAAAGGATGTTGAGACTCTAGAAAAAGTGCAGAGAAGAGCAACCAGGAGGATGAGGGGACTGGAGGTTAAAACATGCGATGAACGGTTGCAGGAACTGGGCCTGGCTAGTCTAGGGAAGAGAAGGACCAGGGGAGACAGGAGAGCAGCCTTCCAATATTTGAGGGTGGGGGGTTGGACTAGATGACCTACAAGGTCCCTTCCAACTCTGTTAATCTGTATCTAAGATCAGGAACAGGCAACCTGCATGCCCCCATCCATTTCAGGTACTGGAATCTCTACCCTGGATCTTGAGGCATGAAATACCCAGGAGAAAAAGAGAGATTAATTCGAAAACCCTGCAAGAGGAGCTGGCGGCCAGCTCTACAATTCCCACCCCTCTCCTGCACCCAAACAGCAACTCCCGGAAGGAGGGAAGAGGGGCAGCGGAGACCAGCAGTGGCAGCAGGTGGCAGGCGGGGTGGTGGGTGGATCTGTGGGGCACCTGAAAGAGAGCCGGATCCTTGCAGAGATCCAGATCCCTGCAAAAATTGCAGTTTCTGCAGATCACTTCGGAGGGGGCGTAAGGCCGCAGGGGTCATGGAAGTTGGCCTCCTCAGAGAATT